>RPOG01007134.1:0-12912 GCA_008086565.1 Thalassoma bifasciatum
AATCGCATACTTCATCCATTATTGTATACAGAAACAAAAATAGGGGTTCAGTTTCATGTAAACTCATGCAAACAGAAAATATTAGATTTTTTTTCAACATTTCTTTGTTGCCACAAAACTTGGAGGTGATTAAACCAGAATAATGACAGTACTAGTGGTTGCAGATCAATTTGGGAAACAGAGCAATATGCGCACAAAGATATCCTCTACTGATCAGCTAAACTGATTATCTTATGCTTTTTTTCTTTTCTTTTTTTCTTTTCATACTGTTTTGGATTGGCTTTGGAGTATACCTCCATAGCAGGGGGTCACCGATCTCCACCACCACCACCACTATTTTTTCATGACCACTTATTACGGTGCAAGATGTGAAAGGATGTTTTTCGCTAACTTAAGGTTGCTTAAATGTGCTCTTGCAAATGGATTAACGCTGACATGGTACCTTTATACTTATGTTGTCTGCTGGGACAGACTTCCTCTGAATTCTCAAGTTCCCAAGAAAAAACATGAATGCCCTATCCGTGGATTGTAAAATACATTTATGCCCCCTAAAAAACATTTATTCAAACTTGCAACTTTCCACTCCATCATTTTAGACAAAAATGCTCGGCAATTATGTTTAATGAAAAGGGAGGCAACTGGTGGAAAAACTGTTTCTCTCCTTGTAGTGTGCCAGCTAGGGTCAGATTTCCTGAGTATGCTTCAATTTCAAGTTCACGGCTTGCTTTTACGTGTGAAAAATCACCCTGCTTATACACGTCACATGTCTGCGCTGAATGGAGGCGATAACAAACAGCCTAATTGACTGTCTAAATGACAGGCTATCTAGATATCTAACATAGGGCAGTCTAAGGTTGACACATGAGCCACAAGGCTAATCTCTGCATAAAGGCTGTCACTATAAAGGCTAAGGAGATTATTAGCACTTATAACAGCCTATAAAGCCAGAGCGGATAAGATAACATCGGACACTTACAATTGTTAGATAGTTAACGTGCTGTTCTGATATTTCCCCGTCATCTGACACAGCAGCTGTTCTTTGATGCTCCCAAACAGAGATTGTGCCCTGACATCTGATGCCAGGATAATTGGCTTGTCTTGGCCCGATGCTGCACGACACAACTCTGACTCTCCCCAGACTTAGACTCACACACACACACTCCCGAATTCACATAAGGAATGCTAACAGCCGGCACCAGCTGTGCAAGGAATTTACCACTTTTACAAGTACCTCGAAGAAACCAGGAGCGTGCAAACACACAAGAACTGTGCACAAGAACTCACACAGAGACAAACACAAACATAAATAGAGCTAGCACTGACAGCAGAGGATTGATTTTCCTTCCTGTGTGTGGTCAGAGCGCAGGCGTTTGGTGACAGTGTGATGGATCTGTGATTTAACTCACAATTAAAACCAGGGCAGCTCCATGTGACCAGGTTGTAAAATCACAACAAAACCGTAGTGGCACTTAACCCTAAAACTTCTCCCACTCTGCTCTACATTTTTCTTTTCAGATGAGCAAAGGCTTGCGTGTGTCCTCATTTCTCTTTTGCCTAAAACAAGCCTTCAGTTGTTCTGCGATTAGCTAAATAAATTGAAAAAACTGCAGGCGTGTTTAATGATCACTCTTTGATCTGAGAATAAGGAGGAAGGGAGTGCCACTGCATCTTTTAAGTGGTTCCCTGGAGGAGTTCTTGAGCAAACAAAGTGTGCGCAAAAGAGGCCAGAAGCTCCAAGGTTGCAATTGTCGCACATGCAGACTCAGCTGACTCAATCTGGCTTGCTTCCTAGTGCTCATTTCCTGCATTTAGCCTTGAGGAAAGCAGCGCGAGAGAGAGAATGAGAAACTCCACTGCCCAGAAGGCGCCTCTGAGATGTTATCTGATTACACACAAAAACACACATGTGCACACCAGTGCATCCCTGACATGTTAGCAGCACATGTGTTCTCATGTTGAGGCACAGAGACTGCAATATTGAGAAAAAGATGGTTATTTATTCAAGCTTAAACAGGCTTTGGATGCTCTTCACCCCTCCCTTTAGCAGACAGCGGTGCAGCTTTAATGGCACCAAATCCAATAAATCAGATCAGTCAAATGGGTTTATTTTTACAGCTGGGACAGCGCCTCAGCACAGCTCTTCCCTTAAACATTTAGCCTCACAATTCAGAGAGAGAGAGGTGTTAGTGAGTAGCTCAGGTGATAGAATAACACTCATTTATGTTAACAAAGTTGTTTTTTCAAAGGCACCATTTTCTCATGATGCTATCCTACAAATATCAATATGCTACAACAATTTGGAGGCTACACTTACCTCTTATAAAGACCGTTAGCTTTTGGTCAGGTCAGTTTTTTACATGATGAGGTTTTCAGACTTAATCAGAGTTACTGAAGCTAAGTATAGCAAAGTCTGGTCAAATCAACAGTGTGACCTTTATTTTCACAAAGAAACAAGAAATGCATAAAACATCAAGCTATGAAAGCTTCTAAAGCTGCTAAAGCATTAATAATGAGACAGAAGTGAGATGGTGGGAGGTCAGAAAGGATGGAAAGTTAAACACACTGTCAACTGCTTTTTCTTAAGCGTTAAATATTTACATTATTGTCCGTTCTATAGGAGGACCACCCAACACTAATACCACAGTCATACATACGATGGGTAAATGCCAGGCAGCAAGTTCAGCAGCAAATGCATTTAAGTGTTTCTTATTTTATTGTCATTGCTACAGCTGGGGCTAATCTTATTTACCTAACTGTGGCTGGATACCTTGTGAATTCACAGCTCAATATTAGAGATATTCTGACAAAAAGAGTGTTCACCCTTTTTTACATTATGAATATGATTCTGAGAATTAACTAGAAAAAAAAAATCAAAGTTTCTTTACATTCAGTGGAGTAGGTTGTGTATATTTATTCAGTACTAGAGGGCTTTTTAACAATTAGACAGAACTTATGCAGTGCTGTGTTTTATAACTTTGACCCACTCAGTCATAAAAAAGTAAACTAGTGCCAGCTTGTTAAGCTGATATTCCATGTATGAATTGTGTTGTCAAATGGTCCAGTTTAAATCTGTGTCATGTCTGTTAGGTTACAGATTGCTATTTCCCTGGTCCTTTATCTTTGGTCAAGTCAAAAAAAATTGCACACAACCACCCAAACTAAACATGACATGACAGGCAGTGCACATTGATGCTCACTACCACAATAAAAGCCTCCTACACAGAGCAGGCGTCACGTAGCAGATGAAGATCAGACTGTGGCCTACACTGAAATGCCACACAGATGCAAAACTACGCTTGTGTTACATGATTCAGATCAACATTAACAAAAGCAGTCTGCTCGATCTCTTTGTCTGATTGACACTGAGGAAAAATAGAACAATTCTGAAATTGAAGGAAAACCATTATAGAGACAGAGAACTTTAATTAGTGTAAATATCTCAGAGTGATGCAATAGTCACCTCAGAGTATTCATGCAAAAACAATACATGGAGACAAGGAATAACACTGGTGAGATTCTACTTACTTTTTTTTCAAACAAATCATGTAATCGTGATAATTTATTACCAAATATAAGAGAATGGATACCCTTAACATCAACTTCCCAAGCAGTCAAGCTTCGACCACTATCACGTTTCCATTCTCAGTGCTGAATATTAGTCTGAGCAGGGAATTCATTCCCCAGACTTCCTCCTCCTCTCTCTCTCTCGCCCCATCTTTCAACATAAATGTTACCCTCTTGGGTTTCAACCCTGGGACTGCCTTTAACTCAGTGAGTGACTGAGTTCAGTTAACAGCAAAAATGATCAAAGTGCTGATCCTGGAGATTTTATTCTATTGCTATCTTTATGTTACAGTCACCATGTTGAAATGAACACCTCTCCATCTTTCCATCTGTGAAAAAAGATTTTTTTCCCTCTGGAAATGTCGGAATACCACTGTGGGGCTGGAAAAACAAACTGAAATTATTGTGTGTGACTGTGTAGTGTTATTGGTCTGGACGGGAGTTAAAGCATTTCCTGCGACTGAACAGTAGCTAACTGGGAAAGACAGGGCCACCAGGCCAGAAACCCTGACGACAACGCACACCTAATCATGTCAGCTGGACAGAACATATGCAGCTCAGTCATCAGGTGTCATGTTCTCTTAAGGCCACAACTCTGCCACAGAACAAGAACCTGGATGGAATCTGTGCTTTCCTGTTACTCTCACACAATAAAAGGCAGAGATTTTAAAGTCTGGGAATAGCAGTATTTACACACAGGGATCTATTTCCCAGACGTGCTTTCCGTAAAGAGTGGTGGGAATAGTTCTGAGTCATCTTATCCTTTTCCATGAAAGCAGTCTGGAAAGAGGAAGGAGCAAAAGAGCGGGAAGAACATGTTCCCTTGGACTGGGAGCATTCTAACTTCAACGAATAACTAACAGGCCTGGTCAATGAAAAATATGCATCTTTTCTTCCTGTCACGATATCAGAGTATCATCAGACTCACTAAAGGAAAACAAATAGAAAGCCTGAAGATAAAAGTTATCTATTGTCTCCTTTCTTTGGCTCTGTTTAAACCTGAAAGTTAGATGTATCGAGTCAGATCCTATCACAGTAAGATAGCTCTACATATGACAGATCCCCTGTAGGTAAAACACTTCTTCACATTCAGGTGAAATGATGACTTTTGATTGGATCTCACTTTTATTTCCTAGACACATATACAATTTTGATAGTTGTCTTTAAAATACTATTAATTGGTCGAGGAAAAAAAAAACCATGTATATTTGAAAATATCTGAGTGCAACAACTTTGCAGTACTATTTTGGTTTTGTGACTGTAATTTCCAATGGTGAGGGGTTGCAGAGGCATAAAATAGTCTTTTTTTGTGCAAAATGTGTAAAAGGAGCCAAAGAGAGTGTGTAAAAGGAGCCAAAGAGAATAAAGAAAAGACAAGACAGATATGGCTGTCTTTCATAATATATAAAAGCCTGAGGGTTATTCATCAAGCATAAAATACAACTGAAGTTCAAAAGCTGAAAAAGTTCAATGAGACACTAAGATGAATCAAATCAGGCTGAAACAAGAGACAAGGTGTCTGACACTCTGAGTATCATATTTGCCTTGGATTAAAATATTGGTGATCACTTCAACATGGGTTCAGACAAAAGTAAACTCTGCCAAAGGAATTTTTTCATATGTGGCACAGACTTCACCAAAATGTGGATCAAACTCTTGGATCATGGTGTGTGTGAACCTGTGGCTCTCCAATGGTGATTAGATCACATCACTCAAACACAGTGATACTAGTCATAAACAGGCCAAATTCCTATATGATCTACAGCTTGACTCACCTGTCTGCCATCTTGGCCCACATTGGTCTGACCTCTTACGACTGTTCTGATGTTGTCGTCCAGGCGCCTGTCACAAGGGGTAAAAATCCAGCAGTTAGTCCCAATGAAGACAAAAACAAGTATATGCTGCGATTGGATATAAACTCACCGAATCTTCAGTCGAATCTTGTTAACCACATCATCAATATTAGCTAAAGACTGAGGAGAAGAGCAAAAACAGAAAAATAACCAGAAAATGACCACTTTAAATTTCAAAACCTATGAATCATGATATTTTACAAAAAGTTGAAACTATTTAGTTACTACATCATTTGAGCATTCAAACCTTGTTGTATTTGATACTGTATAAAAAAGAGAACAGGTCCAAATGTAGCTTAAAAATGTAATTTCTTATAATCACCTTTTTGGTTTTTACCCTTCTATGTCATTTGATTGTCAAGTTTGAGAGCTGACCAGTTCTATCAATTCATATAAAAAAAGTGAAAGTGCATACAGTCCACAAGGAGCCCTTTAACTAGCAAAGACTGTAAGATGACAGCGACATCTTGTGGACAGTCAGTATAACAGTGTATGTACACTTACATACTATTGCTTTGATGAAAATTGTTTCCGTTAATGGAAAATATATTTTGACTACATAAACAACATAGGTGACAACTGAGCATGATTATTTCTGTAAGAGTAGACATCTTATTTTTTGGATAAATTCTGCAGACCCTCCCTTTAAAGTACATTAAAATCAAATATGACTAGCCATTTTGCTCTCTTTATTTTTACACATCACAGTGGGAGAAATTGTGACATTACAAACAAAAATGACATTACAAGTTGCGAGGATGGGGCCATTCTTTGAATAGTATAAATAAAAACTTTAGTTTTGCTTTGTGTACAACAATAAAAAAAATTGGAATGAAAATACCCCAAGAAAAAAAGAAACACAATTCAAAAACTGCAAATATATCATAATGATCAACTAATCCATGTCATGTATGACAGATATAAGTGTGGAGGCCTGTCTGATGTTGTCGTTTCATTGTACCTGCTCAGTGGGGAACAGTGTGTTGATGTATTCAACAGCATTGAAGTCAGCTCTGTCCAAAGGGTCTTGGCTGGGGAAAACCTGAAACACAAAATACAGATGACAATCAGAAACTCAGTAATGACTGATAACTTTCAGTAAGCAGCGTTTATAAAAGAGTATACAAAATACAAAAAAAAACATGCTTTGAATTGTCTTTATGTGACAGTGAGTGTTTGTCAGTGCATGACGCCTACTGAAATAAATTCCAACAGACAGTGTCAATATGATAATAAAGTACTGAATTATGATTCTTTAGTCTTTACTGCAATGGAGTCGATGACTGTTGTATTGTTAGCATCATCACATATATCTTGTAACATATAGGTCGAAGAAGTGTCATTTTGATATGTCTATCAGTATCGATCAATACTTGCATGATGAGAGCCATACTTAGAACTAACAGCATAGTGCCAATTATGTATATTCAATAGTTAAATTACCAGTATGTGCTGGCTCTTTGATCAAAATAATATATTGAATGCTGGTTTATAGTAATTGCTGACATCCATGAACATAGAAATTTACTGTTTTACAACAAAGCAGGAACAAGCAAAAAGCATGATTTTTTTCTGATTTAAAAAAAATATTTGTTTTCATTCATGAACAGTAACATTAATTTCAGAGGTTGTGTGTCCTTCTTGATTAATTTTGACGCACTCAATTTCTATGTACAAAGTACTGATGTTAGTATTGATGTTGGTATTGGTATCGATATTGGCAATACTGGCCTGATATTTGCTTGGTATTGCATTGACACCTAATTTTGGGAGTTTCAAATCAGGATGATATTTTACTTTGAGGTGATCAATATCTTAAGCTCTGGCTTGGTGATGGGTCATTGGTGTAATGTGTGTATGGGACATGTTTTGATGTCCCAACATTCAGGACAACAAGCTCAAGGGCAATGGCAGCGTCGAAAAATAATTTTGTGCATTACTCCATCTAAAGATGTTAAAATAATCTGATATGCTTCACTGTGGATGCCACGGTTCAGTACTTAAATCCATTTAAGTTTAATGCCTAAAGGTCTTTTTCCAGCTGTGACATCCATTCAGTCCGCAGGGTTGGTTAGCTTGCTAACAGAAGCCATGATGCCACTTAAACAGCTTAAACGCTCTTGATACGGCCAAGGTGACACAGTTAAAACATTTACCTGCTCGATAGCTAATTGCACTTCTGGGGTTAGGTGCAAAATAGCCTCCAAATCTTCCGCAAACTCAAATTCTTCCTCCTCCATCATCGTCAAAACAAAAACCGGAGACGGCAGCAGCACTTCCTGGTGACGGGGCTTCTGGGATACCATGTGACGTTGAGAAACGGTGCTTTCAGGTCTATCGGAAAAAAAGATCCTCATCAAACTCATTCAGGGGAAAATGCTTTGAGCTCAAGCTACTGGTTATATATGAGGTACGAAGAGTTAAACTATGTAATAATAACTGTTATTAACTTAAGGTACTTTACCAGCATTTCACACCAATTAATACAATCATAGCACTTTCTGAGCTTTAAGAAATGCTTCTATAACAACCACCTATAGATGTAGCTATTTAGCCACCATGAAATAAAAGGGCAGGCAAACACGGATTAGTTTCATTGAGGTTTTTTTTGTTTTCCTCAATAGACTATGTTTTATTCAACAAGGTATAGAATGAGCAATACAAAATAAAAAGAGTAAAATTTTCAGACTTTCAAATAAGAACAAAACTAGACAAAACAAAACAATCTCTAACATCTTACACACCCTTCCCACCCATCCCTAGGCCCTCTCACACCTTAATAAGAAACCAACAGAAATATAAATACATAAGGATACAGATCTGCACAGACACATCAACATACCTGTGCATGCACATACACTCAAACCATCATCCACACACCCGTGCATAGCTGCCAATTGCACACCAACATAAATATGCAACTAAATTGTCTCTGTAATACCAGTTGTAAGTGCTTTCTGGTTGAGTGCCACTGGTTACCACTATTTGCTTCTTGCCTCTTAATGGACTAAGCACTGATTAAACGCCAGCCCGCCTAAAATTACATGTCGGTTAGGGTGTAGAGGTACATAAAAATAAGAGAAGGGGGGAGTTTCATGGAGTTTTAGCACGAACGATCAACCCTTTAAAGCATATCTCAAGAGGGGGTAAAGATAGAAATAGAATCATGTACGGTGAAAAAAGGTGTGTTTCACATTTATGACATAAAAACTTCTTTTTTTTAATTAATTTTTTTGTTTTTACCTAATATTCATATTATGAAGTGACTTAAGGCTAAATGAGATCCAAGTCTAGTTTCTCTGTTATTTAGAGATCAAACTGAAGGTGTTGCACCAGACTAGTATATTTTTTAATTTCAGTTATTGCTTTTCCCTTCCCTGGTGTATACAGATATGTACTTAAAAGTTTTCAGAACGATGATAGGTAGAGATTTTGCATTTGAAAAACATTCACTTTTGACTCCTTACTCTTACTCCATAGGCTGAGATCTCAGATATCTAAAATATGTAAATAAGTAGGTAAAAAAAGGGGGGGAAACTAGACAGACAAACAATCAATCAAACAAAAACATAAAAAAGAACAAAAAGTCTCAAATTCTTTCTTCTAAAGGCTTAAACCCACTCACAGATACTTGCCCTTTTTGACAAGACACATAATCCCTTATACTGCCATATTCTTGAGGTAACTTCTTCTTTTTAAAATGTTGTTTTAATGTAATATCAAGATAGCCTCACAAAACTACACAAACAATGTTCAAATATTGTTATCAAAGGACCAGTAGTGCCCCCTGCTGTTGCTTAAAAAGAACCATATGGGAAGCACCAGGTTCCCAGCACTACAAACCGCTCTGCTTTGTTCTTTTTTACTCTGCAGGGAGGTAAGAAAAAGCCTCAGAAGAGCTTTTAGTACAGCATTCAAACTGCTGGAAGAGAAGATCCTTAAAAAAACATACAAGAGATGAGACAAGACAGGCAATGCATAAAAAAGAAAAGAGAAAAAAAGGGGAATAAGATAGAAATGGTTGCATCATGTTTTACTTGATATTATTTACAAGGATGAAAATCAAAATGGTTGGGAGAAGGAGTAAAGGGAGACTGAAAGGAGGTAATCCATTGTCTCAGCTTCTTACATAGGCTTCATTCTTGGCCCTTGTAATGAAGAAAGTATAAATTAGGAAGCATGGCGAATGGGATAATACTTTCAACGCCTATGATGCCTTTGTCATATTTCATGAGCAAGTTAGTAGGAAATTTACAGAAGATTGGACCAGCGTTGACCAGTATGCAGGGAAAGACAGGAGTGTAACAGAAGATTATGGGCGTTTATGGTCACCATTTAGCTGTGGTAGCACAAATGTTCTTGTCTTTTTTTATCCCTTGTCATCCAATAAAGTTAAGGTGACATTACTCTTGGGCAAAAACAAACAAGGGGAAAACAAGACTGGTGAGTTTCATGTAATGCCTTTTAGATGACCCAAGGCCTGAAGTCCCATGAGAGATTGTTATATAGAAAGGATAGGAAAGAGTGCTGGCAGCTGGTGAGAAAATTCTCTCTTTGGTGGGAACAAGTGAAGCTTACTTGTATGAACTGCTGCTTCAATATCTAACAATATACATTTGCTTATCATGACCCTTTTTTCTTTGCATCTTAAGCTACAGTTACAAGTAGCTATAGCTGTCAGATAAATATGGTGGAGTCGCGGCGCTCTCTTTGAAGTGAGAATAGAGGGAGCTTGTCCTTTTTACTTTCCACCAACTGGCTTAACCTCTTTCAGTATTAGACAGGGAGAATTGGGTGGACAAAGTGAAAAGATAACCGTACTCATGATAGTGCTTAATTAAGCAGAAGGTTCTCGGATGGCGTATGAAAAGCCTTTTGCTGCTAATGCTCAGTCTGACGATGATGAACTTTTATGACCAACAGCCTTTTTTCTTTCTCATTGGCTGGGAAAAAATCTCTTGGTCATCAAAATTGAGAAGTGGATTTCAACCTGCGTGAGCAATTTTCAGGATGGAACCAACAGAGAGTTATGACTTTACTTGTGGCTGTGGACACAATGTCTTTCAGGGTCATGAGGAGGTCGATACTGAGAGCACCTTTCAGCTGTTTCAGTGTCCCTTTCCTCCCCAAAAATCAGTTAATTCTGATAAAAGTACTATACATTTTTTTTTTTTTGCATTTTACCTGGAATATTGACCAGCTGAAAATATCCCCAATCATATGAAATCTTAATGGGAGTCTGGCCTGAGAGCATAGATATGTGTCCTAAATCTCTTCTGCCTCACAGGCTGTGTTGTGAAATTTCCTCCCTAAAAATCTGCTTCTTGAGCATAATCTGCTGCCGGAAAAGCATCCAAAGATTTTGAAAGTGGATTCAGCGGGGCTTGCATGCAGTGTGGTCCAGGGGTTTAACTACTTGTGGAAGAAAAAGAGGGCATGCTGTAAGCAGAACCAAATTCACTTCAGCACCCAAACTAAGATGTTCTGCCTGACAGATATTCAAAGGATTGCTGGTTTAGACATCAACGCCTTTCATATTGAACATTTTGGCCCTGTTAAAAAACACAGGGAAAAGAAAATCATGCAGAGAAAGTGTGCAATGACTGTGAGTTAAACTGTTGAAAACAACACTTGAGCAGGTATCACACCACTAAACGTGCATTACCCTCAAGTCCCACAGAGCTTTCCATGAAACTTCCCCTGCATAAATCAACAGAATTGGTCCCCATACACCAGTCCTTCAGCAACATACTGAGTCATTCTCTCAGAAGAGGACCAAATTGTGCTTCTATAGTTAATTGACTGTATACTGTCCAACAACAAGTGTTTGTTTTTTGCCGCTGGACCTGTTTTAATAGTGAGTCAACAATTGAATGCCCTTTTAAAAAAAAACGAGGCTACTGGTCACAAACAAAATTTAACTTAAAAACATTCACACTACAAAAAAAAATGCCACCAAAAAAAAGTCACAAACTCTTATATTTAGTTGGACTGCCTTTGGCTGTGATTACACCATGCATTCACTGGGGCATTGTTACAATAAGCTTCTGAAATACCACAAGATTTATTTCCATCCAGTGTAGCATTAATTTTTTCCAAGATCTCATATTGATGATGGTAGAGTTCGAACACTGGGCAAAACCTTTTCCAGCACATCCTGAAGATTCTCAATGGGGTTAAGATCTGGACTCTGTGGTGATCAATTCATGTGTGAAAAAGAAGTCTCATGCTCCCTGAACCACTCTTTCACAGTTTGGGCCTTATGAATCCTGGCATTGTCATCTTGGAATATGCCTGTGCCAACAGGGAAGAAAAAGTCCATTGATGAAATAACCTAGTCATTCAGTTTATTCAGGTCGTCAACTGACCTCATTTTCCGCAAATAATGTTGCTTAATGTAGATATGACCAACTGCAGCAATCTTGGGTAGGTTATTATATTTTTGGTTTTACTTTATTATTTTCGTTACATTTTGAGCCCAGAATTTTTGACAAGTTGTTTCATTTTGGATTTATTAATTATTTTCTAACTTACATTTCAGTGTTTTGTTACATTTGGGGTCATGTTACATATTAGGCACAAATATGCCCTTTTAGAGGACTTTTTCTATAAGAATAGGAATGAATATTTCAAAAATTTTAACTTTTTAAAAACATAACTGGCTTTTAACATTTTATTCTGTATAGTTGTATCTTTATTTAATTACCCTCCTCTAAAATCATACTATTTTGGAAATGATTTAGTGGTCCACTTGCAATACCTACGTAGCCTGCTAGGGGGCTGTGGCCCACAGGTCTGGAATCGCTAGTTAGGATAAACCAGTTAATAAAACTTTTGCAAACTCATGAGGGAACAATGAATTTGAGAAATGGTGTCTTTGGCTCAGCAGTTATTCCACTGTTGTGATAAAGCACGAATAGAAAAGCATTCATGGCATCTTCTCATGTTCTATGCTCTCACTTCCCTTTGGAAGCAACCACATGGACACAGAAAATATAAAGACTCATCAGAGAGGTCAGGGTATGCAAACACGTGGTCATAAACATGCATCTTGGCCACAACATTGAGTCAACAGAAAATTTGTGTCTTGACAGAGATTCTTGACGGGCTTTTTCTGAAAGTTTTATGGGACGCATCCAGTTCTCAGGATCTTAACAGCTTGTCTAACCACCCAAGAAGATCACATTGCGTAAAGAAGTGGAAAAAAACATGAAACAAACAATACACAAGTATCCCCTATGAGCATCACTGTGGTCGAAAAGCTGCTGCTGCAGAGGAAAACTTCCAAGGCAGAGATTCAAGGCTGGCTAAAGTAGATGCTTGGCAAAGCTGAACTTCAGAGCTGCATCCAGACAGATTGAAAACTCATCAACCAAACATGAAGGTTTTGAGCTCTTTCTTTTCCCATTCAGTCTCCAATATTCATTTACAAATTAAATGTACCAAAAATCTGACGAAGCAGATATTTAGAAAAATGTGGCATGGTGTACCATAA
>RPOG01007136.1:0-15952 GCA_008086565.1 Thalassoma bifasciatum
ACACACACACACACACACACACACACACACACACACACACACACACACACACTCTCACCACACACACCGTCCTGGCTGATCTCCATGGCAACAGGACACCTGGTTACAGAGCTTGTGGCCGCCTGCTCACATGTCTCTAAATTCAACACTGACATCATTTTAATGTTTGCACAGAGCTGAGTGTGTGTTACTGCAACAACAACAAGGACACTCACACACACACACACACACACACACACACACACACTGTTTGAGTAAACACAAATTGAAAGCTGTAAACACAACTGTAAACACTCAGTGCAAAGTGAAAACTTTCCCTGTGCACTTTAAAGAATACAGCTACTTTTAACACCAACTGTACACTCTATTAAATACACTGCACACTGTAAACACACTGTAAACACACACTGTAAACACACACTGCACACTGTTAACACACTGTAAACACACACTGCACACTGTAAACACACTGTAAACACACACTGCACACTGTAAACACACACTGTAAACACACACTGCACACTGTAAACACACACTGCACACTGTAAACACACTGTAAACACACACTGCACACTGTTAACACACTCTGTAAACACACACTGCACACTGTTAACACACTCTGTAAACACACACTGCACACTGTAAACACACACTGTAAACACACTGCACACTGTAAACACACACTGTAAACACACACTGTAAACACACACTGCATGCTTTAAAAAAATACAGCACAATGGTAACACCCGCTGCACACCTTTAACTTCCACTGCACAATGTAAACACACTGCAAACTGTAAACACACACACTATAAACACCCACTGCACACTGCAAAAAAAAAAAAAATCCACTGCACACTGTAAACACACACACTGTAAAGACTCTGTACACTGTGAACACACTTTTAACTATGAATCCACACAGCAACTCATAGTCTCATAGACAAACTGTAAACAAACTGAAAACAAACTGTAAACACTGTAAACAAACTGTACAGTGAAAACAGTGTAAACATCACAGACAGGTGTCTCGATGACATCATCAGTTTGTTTCTGATTCAGAGTTTTTGAGACTCTCGTTGAAGCGATGTCAGTTTGTAACAATCATGAACATAAAGAGCGTGTTAGCACGTTAGCACGTTAGCGTGCCTGCTGTTCTCAGCCTGACTGCAGCGCCCCCTGCTGTTCTCAGCCTGACTGCAGCGCCCCCTGCTGTTCTCAGCCTGACTGCAGCGCCTGACTGCAGCGCCCCCTGCTGTTCTCAGCCTGACTGCAGCGCCCCCTGCTGTTCTCAGCCTGACTGCAGCGCCCCCTGCTGTGCGGGGGCTAAGCACATGTAGCATTATTTACTCTACTCTGACCCCCCCCCCACAGGGACCCACCAGAGCCAGAGGTAAAACCTAAACCAGGTCCCTGCTCAGAGGACTATCTCAGATCCACCTGTCCTGCTCCGGACTCCGGTCTAACCGAGTCCTGATCTGACCCACATCAGGCCCAGACCACATGTAGGACCAGAACCTGAACCTGAACAGGTCTCATGGACCCCCCCTGGTCCAGGCCTCTGAGGCCCAAAGAGGATCCATGTGAACTCAGATGAACCCCTGAAGTGAGGATGAGTCCAGACCTGCCCAGCTCCGAGCTCAGGGTGTAGAACTCCTCCACGGTCCCGTCCCTCCTGGACCCGTCCACCCAGAACTCCACCGCCTCTGAACCGGGCCTGGAGGTCGGCATGACGACAGCACAGGGACCAGGACCAGGACCAGGAGCGAGTCTGAGAGCGCAGCAGAAAGCGGTTCAGACCGGGTCAGGAGTGACCCGATCAGAACCAGGAGCAGAGTAATCCAGATCAGATCTGAGACTTAAATCCAGCTCGATAAAACCCGGATTAGAGGAGCGGAGGGGGATGATTCATGATCCTGATGGGCTTTAATCCAGACCAGGAGCAGGAGGAGGAGGAGGAGGAGGAGGAGGAGGAGGTGGAGGAGGTGGAGGAGGAGAAGCAGGAGGAGAAGCAGGAGGAGGTGGAGGAGGAAAACTCTGGATCAGTCCGTGTCAGAAAGATGGAGATGAGAAAAACCCGCAGACGGACTCGGTCTCTAATCCAGACTACAGCACGACCCGGGATCCAGACGCTCCTGGTCCAGGTGTGTCGCAGCTCCCATCGGGCCTTAACCCCCCCTCAGATGCGGGATCACTTCAGTCCATCACCCCCTCCCGGAGTCCGCTCTGGTTTCCGTGTTTTCCCCCGCAGACACGGAGCGTCTGTGCCCGGAGCGCAGCAGCCTCTCGGCGGGGAGGAGCAGCGCGGAGGAGCCGCGGCAGCAGCACCGGAGCCCGGCGGCGGTTTCCCCCCGGAGCGGAGCGCGGAGAGCGGGGGCCAGGCGGCGGCTGCGCGGGGCGTCTGCGCGCGGAGCTCGGAGGTTTGATTCCCGGGCAGGGCTGCTCCAGATGTCCGCTGGATCCGCAGAGAGGGATGCTGCTGTAATCTCTCTGCCCCGCCCCCTCACACCCCACCCACCAATCACAGCCCCGCAAGGGAGGCGAGCCGCGCTGTGATTGGCTGGAGCTGCTGTCAGTCAGCGGAGCCTCAGTCAGCTCAACCTAAATACAGAAATAACCTAAATACAGAAATGTACATCAGCGGGACATCTGGAGGTTTGATCCTGCGGGATTCAAACCAGCAACTCTGACACACACACACACACACACACACAACCACACACACGTGACCTGCTCCTTAGGATCACACCTCTGGGACACGTGACCTGCGTGGTTAAACGTCATTTCTGCCCATTGTACATCAAACTAATACTTCATGACAGAGACTTCAAACAGGCTGATCACACACACACACACACACACACACACCAACTCATGTGTGTGTGTGTGTGTGTGTGTGTGTGTGTGTTAAATCAGAGATAAAAACAAAACAAAAACATTTAAATATTCAGTGAAACATCTAAAATAATCAGAGCTCACTGTTGGAGAAATAGTTTTCTTTATTCTTGAGTATAATATAAATTTTCTTATTTTTATTTTGTTAATCTTTTGTTTTAATTTTTGTGTAAGACACTTACACTGTACTTTCTTATATTTCTAACACTGTTTTAATGGGAGTAACTGTTTACTTAAAAAGCTATTTCCCCTGTGAGATCAATAAAATTTTCTGATTCTGATTATAAAACAAAATCTCCTGAAAACTGGGTCAAACAAAAACATAAATACTATGACAAACATGTTGATTTATGTGAAACTAACCACAGAAATTTCGGGGGTTAATGGCATTTTGTAGAAAAAAAATTATAAAAAAGAAAAAAAGAAATGAAAACTTAAACCTTAAATCAACCTGAACCAGTCAAAGCTTTGAGAAAAGAGTGAACAGCGCCCCCCTGAGGACAACAGCCCCAATGACAGTAAACAAACAGGAATGACTGTCACTACATTATGAGTCCATGATAAAAAATAAATATTTATTCTTTAAATCAAAATGCTGCACAGGTGAACATGATAATTATGTATTTCTGTTCTTTTTTTAACTGAAGTGATATTCTATTGAATATTAATGCTTATATCATTTTTTTTGTTATATACATTTTTTTCATAATAATAGGCAATACAATATATATATAGTAGTCAAGCAAACATAAACAAAGAGGAGAAAAACAAGTTAAGACCAAAAAAAGTAAATTAAAATGCATTTATGTCACTGACAGATCTAAGGTTTCTTTAAAGAAATTAATCATGTCCTTTTATATTTTAGATATTTTTTAACATTTCAACTAAGATAATGTAAATGAGAAAAGTGAAGCAATGTGAAGATTAACCCTTTTTTTAAACTTCTCTTTATTGTTTTCTTTTTCTTTTCCAAATTTAGATCAAAAACAACTTCATAACAATTTGTTAATACACACATATAAAGATAAAGAATTATCAGACACAAGTTAAAAAAAAAAAAAAAACAAGTTCCACATAATAAGAATTATTAGAAATCCTATCTGTTACTGAATCCATTAAAACAAAATATTCTAACTTTATTATCTTAAAAAACTAAAAGTTTTCAATTGGATATCCAAATATTTTAACATTCTATCTAAAAAAATGTTGTTTTATTTAACAATTTCAACTTTCTGTCTCAAAATTTTGCTTTTATCTCTAAATTTTGACGTTTCATGTCATTATTTCTACATTTTATCTGCCAAGTCAAGTTTTTATTCTTGTTTTTTAACTGGCAGAAATGTTCGTGAGTTATTTGCTTTTGCTATATTTTCTGAAAATATTTAAATATAAAGTGTGAAATTATCATCTGAAAAATAACTCTAATGAGAATTTTTAGAGTATTTGACACTTAAAGTGACTTCAGGTGAACTTTTTATGGGTTAAACCCTCAGTCTGGTCTCGCAGGTGTCAGGTCTCCTCTGATTGGCTGATCGGACTCTACCTGTGAGTCACAGCTGAGGAGATTTCCTCGCCTGTAGCTCGCTCTGACGTCATGAGTAGGTGGTTATGAACTTCCGAGTTTGTTCTGACTTTTTTATGTCAACAAAGCGCAGAGTTTCCGTCAGCGCGACGTGGACCTGACCCCGCAGACCTGACCCGTCTCCTGTCCCTGTAAGTCCGTGGATCTCTGAAATGACTCCCCGCGGGGTTCTCTCGGTGGTTCTGGTTCCGTTCTGCTGGTTCCTGGTGTCTCTGGCGGAAGATGCGAACCACGAACCCACCGCCGCTCCTGCCGCTGCCGCTCCTGCCGCTCCCGCCGCCTCCGTCCCCGCCGTCACCGCGCTCCGACCCGCGGTGACCAACAGCTCCAGCGGCGTGAACTCGACCCACAGCGGCTCCAACAAGGGCCCGTTCGGCGGCTTCAGCGTGGACAGCTCCATGATCCAGCGGGCCCTCTACGTCCTGATCGGCATCACCATGATCGGCGTGCTCTACTTCCTCATCCGCGCCGTGCGGTGAGTCCACGCCAAACTCTCCCACCTCCACCTGCTGAGGCCGGGGGGGCGAGGAACAACTCAAAAACAGAGCCGAAAGCTTTCTCTCAGAAACTTTCTCACTTTTCTTTACTTAAGTTCACAAAAGAAATCTGCTGTCAGCACCGAAACATTAAATTAGTGTTTTTCTGAACGAGGTTTGGTGCCGCGTCTGCGCGCGCGGTGGCGCAGCAGCTGTAAAGTTATTTAGGGCAGTAATTCCCAAACTTTTCCAACTCTGGGCCCACTCTTAAGTCGCAGAAATGATTGAGGCCCACCTCTGACCCAATATGTATGGAGGCTGTATAATGCCTTGAAAAAGCCCCATTTGCAACAATGACCCAATATGTGATTTGAAAATGTGATAAAACCCAAAATGTAATTAGTGGTAAATATCACAACAGATGCTGAGCCCAAAATGTAATAAATTGTTACATTGTGGTCAAAGGGTGTTTCATTTTGGACTCACCACCTGTTACATTATCAACCAGTTATTACATTTTTATTTCTTTTTTTTTTAGTACATTACAGTCCTATGTTACATATTGGGCTCTGACATGTTTTCTTATTTATAATATTTACATATACGTATGACTATTTGAACATTCTGAATTTCTTTTGAAACTTAAATGAGTTTTCACAATTGAAACATTATTTTGCATATTTGTATCTTTATATGATTACCCTTCACTAAAATCATATTATTTTGGAATAGTTTTAGAATAGGATTTGTCGGCCCACTTGGGAGACCTGTGTGGCCCACCGGGGGGCCGCGGACCACAGGTTGGGAATCACTGATTTAGGGTAACTTCAAGTTATTATTCAGAATACATTTGATTATATAAGTCCTCAAACACACGAGGGTGATCCCATGGAGTTATCTACACTGAATTAAATCAGGAAAACATTACACCAAAGACCTGTGAACCAAACCTCATTCAAGAATTTAACAATTATTTTTTTAGTTAAACTTTTGATCCTGAAATTTTGACTTTTATGCCCAAATTTCAACTTTGTGTCTCTCACTGTCAACTTTTTTTTGTTGATGTTTTTTTTTTTGCTGCAAAATTTTGACTTTTTTTAAAAACTGACTTTTAATCTTAAAATCTCATTTTTTAAAATTCAGAGGTTGGAATTTCTGTTGCAATATTTCAACTTTTTATCTCATTTGCTAAACTTTTTGTCGTGAAATTTTGACTTTTATCTCCAAATCTCAACTTTGCATCTCTTGGTTTTGTCTCTGCAATTTATTTTGACTTTTTTTTTTGCAAAATTATGACGTTCTTTTCTACAAAATTTAGACTTTTATCTTAAAATATAATCTTTATTTCAAATGTTTGACTTTTTGTCTCAAAATTTTAACTTTACCACATTAATTTAGTTTAACTTTATATCCTTAAATTTGGACATTTGTTGAACTTTTAATCCTGAAATTTTAAAAGATTTTAATCTCAAAATTTCAACTAAATTTGACATTTTTGCCCAACTTTGATGCTCTTGACTTTCACAAAAACTGACTATTTATGTTAAAATTTTAATATTTTACCTCATGAAGTTCCATGTTGTCAGCAGATGTTTGTGTGAGTGACGAATGATTTATGAGTTTATACAGTTTCAGCAGCAGCAAACAGCTCATACGGCTTCATTAAACACTTAAATCTCCCCTGTTAAAACTCACAGTGAAGTTTTCAGAAGTTACTATCAGGGTTTTGTTTTCCCCGTGTGTGTGTGTGTGTGTGTGTGTGTGTGTGTGTGTGTGTGTGTGTGTGTGTGTGTGTGTGTGTGTGTGTGTGTGTGTGAGTGTGTGAGTGTGTGAGTGTGTGTGAGCACATTACTCATTACAACAGCTGATATTAAGGTCATGTAATGAGGACAAATACCTGTCATCATAAGGGTGGATCCTCCTGACCCAACCCTGAACTTTAAATCTGCATTTTTCTGAATGAACTTTGGTGTAAAGTTTTCTTCAGGGTGGAGGTTTTTATTTTTAAAGAGGAATAAAGTCACAGAAACAGCAACAAAAACATGTTCCAACATTTAACAGACACTCAAACGCTTTAACATTTAAAAAAAAATCATTGTATTGATGTATTAAGAACTTTGTCCTGTGGCCTCATTGATGTTTCTGTTGTCACAGACTTTTATCTTGAAAGTTAAAGAAAATGTGAGGAATCACCTCCAGGGTCAAAGGTCAACAAAGAAAAAGCCGTTTGAACAAAACATAGTGAACAAAGGTCATTTCCTCCTGTTTGAAATATAAAAACGTTGTAATGTAATGTTTTGATCATGACTCATCAACAAACTGCATCATAAACTTTTGGTTAAACACATGAATTCTCTTTAATATTCACGGGTTTAAAGTTGTTTCTGTTTTCAGTGAAACATGAGTCGTGTGTTTTTCTGCTGAGTTTCTTCTGCAGATTATCAGATTAAAGTTTCAGCTCAATGAGTCACTAAACTGGGTTTTTACAGAGAAATAAAAGAAAAGTTTGTCTTTAATTTGACTCTGAGCTGAACCAAAACACGTTTATAACAAATTTGGCTTTTTATTTCGAAGAATTGACTTTTATCTCATGATTTAACTATATTATCCCAAAAATTTCACCTGTTTACAAAATTTTGACTTTTTTTATCCAGAAATTTTTGATGTTTCATTGAAAAAAATTTGATTTTTTGGTCTGAACTATCTCAAAACTTTGACTTAATCACAAAAATCTGAATTTAAAGTCCAAAATTTTCACTTTTGTCTTCAAATTTTGTCTCTATTTTCATAAAACCTTTATAGTGAACTCAAATAATTAATGTGACTCTGAGCTGAACCAAAATACGTTTATAACAAAGATGATTTGTGGCGTCTAATTCCAAAATTATGGCTTTTTATTACGAAGATTTGACTTTTATCTCATGATTTAACTAAATTATCCCAAAAATTTCACTTGATTACAAAATTTTGACTTTTTTTTTTTATATTTCAACTTCGTAATTTCAAAACTTGGACTTTATTATCACACAATAATCTATGTATGTTCCAACATTTTGACTTTTTATCCAGAAATTTATGATGTTTCATTGAAAAAATTTATTTTTTTTGGCACAAGATTTGGACTGAACTATCTCAAAACTTTGACTTAATCACAAAAATTTGAATTTAAAGTCCAAAAATTTCACTTTTGTCTTAAAATTTTGTCTCTATTTTCATAAAAACATCTGATTTGTGGCGTCCTGCAGCAGCTGTGTTTTACCTGTGGGACTCAGATGTCCCTCCTCAGCTGCCGTCTGAAACTCTGAACTCTTTTATTTTCTGTTTATTCTGTTTCCAGGCTGAAGAGGCCGGCTCAGAGGAAAAAGTACGGCCTCCTGTCGAACTACGACGACTCGGTGGAGATGGACGGGATGGAGAGCGAAGAGGACGACACGCTGTACGAAGCTCGCAGCCTCCGCAGGTCAGAGGTCACACACGGAGAAAACGGCGTCTGACACACGTTTAAAAAGCTGTTTATTAATCTGAGTCAGTTACTCACCTGTCTGAACTCACCTGAGCTTCCTCCACTTTCTCAGTTGTGTTTTTTGACCCTGCTGTGACCCCGTAGATGATTTGACCTTTGGTATTTGAAGCTACAGAAACTTTCTGACGATCAGCTGATCAGTGATGTAATCACTGTTATCTGTGTGTGTGTGTGTGTGTGTGTGTGTGTGTGTGTGTGTGTGTGTGTGTGTGTGTGTGTGTTCAGATGAGTGGCGTCCTGAGCAGTCGTCTCCTCCAGGCGGATCAGACAGAGACCTGTGAACTTGTGGACGTAGTCTGGTCTTGATCCTGGTTCTGGTTCTGGTTCTGGTTCTGGTTCAGGACTTGTGGACGGCTGCTGAGGAGAGAAATGGACCAAATATTTGAACGTTTGTCGGAGAAAAAGGCCAAAGCTGCTGCAGGAGAATCTTCAGTTTTCAAGGTGGAATTGACAGATGGGAGCAGGACCAGTGTTTATTTTTGTTTATTTTTGTTTATTTTTGTTTTATTTTATTTCTTCTTCTGGTTTTTCTCTCTGAGCTTTGTGCTTCAACTACTGTAACTGACTGCAGCTCTGAGAAACACATCAACACTTCTGATCCGGACCATGTTTCTCTCTTTTTGTCTGTGTCTGGTTGATCTTTTGGTTCTTGTTTCATTTGAAGTTTGGTCCAAAGACTCTAAAGTTTCTGCTGAGAGTCCGGAGCAGAGTTTTCTTTAATTCTGATTTCACTGATTTCTACAGGTTTGATGTTTCAGCCGCTGTCGTGTTTAACTATGATGATGATGTTGATGATGATGATGATGATGATGATGATGATGATGATGATGATGATGATGATGAGGATAAATCCACATTTACTCTGCAGCTTGTTGAAGGACCAGAGTGTTTTTCACGCCATGTAAGAAACTTTGAGTTCATCTTTTCAAGAAAAAAACTTCTCAATAAAAGCCTCAGATAAACCCACAGCCTCTCTCTCTCTCTCTCTCTCTCTCTCTCTCACACTTTTCCTTTAGTGACACACTGTGTTACCATGGCAACACAATCTAAAACATCTCTAATCTTTGAAAACAGGTGTTTATAAAAAAAAAAAACCTAAAGACAGAGAGAGAGACGTCAATGTGAGCGTTTTCCCACAGTTCAGTCTGCCAGGGTCATTGATTGGAAGGTTATGAGGTCATAAAGGGGGCGTGGCCTGTCACTGTAACAAGCCAATGATGAGTGGGCGTGGAGCCAATGACTGATAAGAATCTGAGCCAATCAGACGCTTCGGCCCCGAGGGAGAGAGAGAACAACAGCAACAGGTCCCAGAGGAGAGAGAGAGAGAGAGAGAGAGGGGGGTGTGTTTCAATTAGAGAGAGAGAGTCTGTGTGTGTGCGTGCGTGCGTGCGTGCGTGCGTGTGTGTGTGTGTGTGATGATGCTGCAGCTTTGGTTCCCACCTCTGCAGTTTTATCTGATCACACACACACACACACACACACACACACACACACACACACACATCCTCCAATAGGGAAAAAGAAAATCCAAAATTCTGTGTTTCCTCTTTTTAAATCAACAACAGAAACTTCAAAAATGATCCTGATGAAAAGTTTCATCCTCTGCTGATTTTGTCCTGAAACATGAACAAGTTTCTACAAATGTGTTTGAATGTCTCCTAAAGGTAACCATGGTAACCATCCTCACCTGTGATCTATCTGCTTTAATCAGTGTGTGAGTTTAAAAGCTCAGTGAGTTTCTGAGCTCCTCTTGCATCTTTCATCCAGTGCTGCACTGACATTTCTGGATTCTGAGTCATGAGGAAAGAAAAAGAATTGTCAAAGTTTCTGCAAGAAAAGTGAATCCAACTGTATAAAACAGGAAAGGGATATAAACATGGCAGAGATTTAAACATTTAAAAACGAAGTTTGACTTTTAGAAATTAACATTGTAGATATAAACAACGTATTTCTGAATAGACAGAATTATAATTCAAGATACCTGCAAATCAATTTGAGCTGGTCAAAAAGAACATTTCAGATATCCACAAACACATTCTGTCTCTCTGCAATTGTCACTGCAGATTTCTACAACCTCTGAGATACGTCACTTTTCTCCATTCATTTGAATGGGGTTTCTCATTCAGGATATCTACTACTTCATTTCAGATTTACAAAATGTGAACTACAGATATCTGCAAATTAATTGTAGATATCTATGATTCACACTCAGGATATCTGTAAATACATTTTTGTCAGGTCAAATTCTAACGACAGATATCGACAATAAATTTCCCATTGTCAAAATTTATTCCAGATATCCAAAAAAGGAATTCTGGATATTTTGAAATGAGATGAATCTAAGATATCTGATACCCTAATACTGCCTAGTCAAAAGAAAAAAAAAAATATATATATATATATATATATTTTTTTTTTTTTTTTAAACGAGATTTGTTTTAGCCCATATTCAGTAAATTTTTTTCGATAATAAGTCAGAAATTTTTTACTTTTTATGTCATAGTTTCCACTTTTTACATGAAAATCTCACAATTTTGACTTATCTCTTAACTTCAACTTTTTATGCAAGAAATTTGAATTTTCATGTTTTGATTTTGACCTTTAATCGTTGAACTTTTGCCTTCTTACTTTAAAATTTCCACTTTTTATTGGATCATTTCTACTTCATATCTAATAATTTGCCTTTTCTGTGATAATTTTTTTAATCAAATAATTCAAAATTTTATTCACAACTTTGACTTATCTCATGATTCAAACCTTAAATCTCAGAAAATTAACTTTTTAACACATAATTTTGTTTTTTGTTCTTATTTCATATATATATATATATATATATATATAGATGTATATGTATGAGTTGGACAATCATTAGTGAAACTAAAACCTTACAAGTATCAATATTAATATTTAGGTATAACATGACAAGCTATATATATAAATATATCTTTATCTATAGATATAGGTAAATGTATATATTTGAACAACAAATTCAAACATAAGGAATTATCACCACAAAATTATGTGTAAAAAAACATGAGACGACCGTGGCTGACCTGGTTATAAACATGTCATTAAAGGGACAGTTCCCCTAAAAACAGCATCAGACTAAAT
Source organism: Thalassoma bifasciatum (assembly GCA_008086565.1). Taxonomy (NCBI): domain Eukaryota; kingdom Metazoa; phylum Chordata; class Actinopteri; order Labriformes; family Labridae; genus Thalassoma; species Thalassoma bifasciatum. The sequence goes on from RPOG01007136.1 coordinate 11,588, forward strand.
AGAGTCACAACGATTAGACTGTTCACACACACACACACACACACACACACACACACACACACACACACACACACACACACACAGACACACCCACACACACACACACACACTCACACACACACACACACACTCTCTCTCTCTAATTGAAACACGCCCCTCTCTCTTTCTCTCTCTGTTGCTGTTGTTCTCTCTCTCCCTCGGGGCCGAAGCGTCTGATTGGCTCAGATTCTTATCAGTCATCGGCTCCACGCCCACTCATCATTGGCTTGTTACAGTGACAGGCCACGCCCCCTTTATGACCTCATAACCTTCCAATCAATGACCCTGGCAGACTGAACTGTGGGAAAACGCTCATTTCCACGCACAGATCTGTGTTTATCTCTGTGAAAGTGGGCGGAGCCTAAATCCCACGCCAGCTCTGAGGTCACGGAGGTAGAAACATCCGTGTGAGGAGGAGAATTATTGGATGGTAAGAGAGTTTTCAGACCAACAGCTTCACAGATTCATGTGTCGAGTTAAACTAGATTTGACTCTAAGAAAGTTTCTAACATTTCATTTTTACGCCGACGACCTCTTTAAAATACACCACGTGTGAAAAAGTGTTTTTGTTTCCGTCACTTCAGAGGCGTGTGATTTAAATCCTCCAGGTTTATTAACACCTGATCACATCCTGATTGGCTTTAAACTCTTTTTCTCTCCAAAATCTGTAGAAATGAGAAATGTGTGAATAAAAGTCAGCGACGTCAGAGCAGATTCATGTTTTTGTTTTTATTCACAGTCAGACACAAACATTAACAACAGACGATAAAAACACCAGAATGTTCCTTTAAAGTCTAAGAAACTGGCTCTGGTTACAATAGAAAACCCATTTCCTCCAGTTAAATATATAAAAATTAAAACCAGATTTCTTTTTGCCCTTTTCAGTAACTTTTTTTAAGATAAAAAGTCAGAATTTTAACTTTTAATGTCATAGTTTCCACTTTTTAGATGAAAATTTCTACTTTTTTCCCAATAATTCACATTTTTATCTCTTAACTTCAACTTTTTAATCCAAGAAATTTGAATTTTCATGTTTTGATTTTGACCTTTAATCGTTGAACTTTTGCCTTCTTACTTTAAAATTTCCACTTTTTATTGGATCATTTTTACTTTGTATCTAATAATTTGCCTTTTCTGTGATAATTTTTTTAATCACATAATTCAAATTTTTATTCAACACTTTGACTTATCTCATAATTCAAACCATAAATCTCAGAAAATTTAACCCTTAATCTCTAATGTTGCCTTTTTAATTGCATAATTTCATTTGGACTTTTTATCCCAAAATTTTGACTTCATTTGGGCCGGAAAAATCTCAGCAGAGTTTGTTTTTTTTTAACTTTTATTATTATTTTCTGAATTGGCAGCTGTGGGCTTCCATAGCTCACTGATGGTTCTGCTGAAAGTGCAGAAAACACAAACACTGAGTTCTTTTCTAAAGAAACTTTATATTTTTCTCTGTGAGGAGGAAACAAACACTTTTTTAACGAGAGACAGAAAAAAACTTTCTTTTTCTTCTTGTTTCTCTTTGACAGAAATCGTCTCATTTCTTCTTCTTCTACTTTGACAGAAACACAAACACACTTTTTTTTTTTTTACCGTAAAGACACAAACACAGAGCGTGGTTTTCCTCTATGAGAGAAATAAAACAGCCTGAACTTTTTTTCTGTTTGACTCTGTTAGATGTGAATATCACATGACCTTTGACCTCGGCCCACGACATCAACATGTGTCTGTAAAGGACCAATCAGCTCTTTGTTTGTTTGTTTGTTTGTTTGTTTGTTTGTCACAGGTGGCGCTGTCGCTCCTCAGTCCTGTCTCAGCTGGACCCAGGCCCTGGGGTGTGGGTGTGGGTGTGGGTGTGGGTGGAGCTCAGACCCCCCACAGTCTGAGTCGCTCTCGCCGCTGGAGCCCGGTGACGGCGCCTCCAGCTCCACGCTCGCCGCCCGGCCCCTGGGCGCCGCGCCGCGCCCCTGCTCCACCAGGACGCCGTCCAGGAAGCTGATGTACCTGAGCGCCAGGCGCAGGATGTCGTTCTTGCTCAGCTTCCTGTCGGGGGGGTGCGTGGGGATGAGGCGCCGCAGCTCGGCGAACGCTCCGTTTACGTTCTGCTGCCGCCAACGCTCGCGACTGTTCGAGGACGTGCGGCGGACGAGGGGGGGGCGAGAACCTGGAGAGAGAGGGGGGGGGGGGGGGGGGGGGGTCAGCTGGAGTCTGAGCGCAGGAAGTGATGTCATCAAAAAGGTTTATTGTGATTAAACGTCTCCTGACCTTCACTGAGCTTCATCACAGCAGAAAATCTCTGATCCTCCATCAGGCAGGAAACTGGATCACTGAGGGAGAAATTTATACATTTATGACTTTAAAAACTTACAAAATTACAAATTTATATAAAGAAATATTCTTGAACCCTCTGTCGTATGAAACAGCACAGAAACTTCATCATGAATATTAACTTCTTGAATAATTAAATTGTCATAAATTGTCTTATAATTGATTTTTTTTTTAAATTAGTGAGATTTTTTTTCAGTAATTTTTATTCTTTTTTAAACTAAAACACAACGCACTGAACAACTGTGTCCTATATGTTTTGGTATTTCCTCAGCATTTAATTATGAAGTATTCTGGTTTGTTTTTTCTTTTTTTTTAGTATCCAAGCCACATTTCTCTGTTTTTTTCTCCTGGATTTAATATTTTGGCATTTGAAGCAGTAAACTAACTTTACAGTTTTCTGCTCTGTGCACTTTTAATCGTCTCTTGAGGATGAATCAAGTTTTTTCAAATAAAGTTTATAAGCTGATCAGGAAAAATATATTTATCACTTTGAGCTCTAATCCTGGTTACGCTGTATTTATGACACAGAATTTAAAAAAATAAAAATAATAATAATGTCTCTGTGGAACCCGCACAAAAAAAAAAAAGTGAAGTCAAAATGTGGTGAGAACAAAAAAAAAGGTTGTGAAACTGAAACAAAGAGACAAAAACTGAGCTTGTTCCTGTTTTTAACTTAACAGATCTAAAATAAACAGATCTAACTTAAACAGATCTAACTTAACCCTGTGGTCACTACAGTAAACACCTATTTAAAAGTTATTTACTCCTAAATTCAATGGAAATTCATATTAGTCTGTGTCAGGATATTTTTATTCTTCTTAGGGCCTGAAAAAATGTTTTCTATTTTTTTCCCAAACATATATATTTAAAAAAAAAAAAGTTATAGACAAACATTTGAGGGTAAAACAGCGTAATAACTATAAATTATTCAGTGTTAAATTGGATGAAAGAGAATTAAAATGTTTCACAAAGCATTAAAAAAAGATTATTCATGAAATTACAAAAAAAAGAAAGGAAGTCAAACAAAAAAATAGTTATGTTTACATTAATTTCACTCTTTTTATGTTGAATGTTCTGTTATAAATATTTGAAGAAAAAAAATTGAAAACTTTTTTTCATGCTTTAAGACAAATAAAAACACTCAAAGGAAAAATCCAGACACTGGCTTTAATAATTCATGCATCAGAGAGTTAATCAGATCTAACTTAACCCTGTGGTGCATAGTGGTCACTACAGTAAACACCTATTTAAAAGTTATTTACTCCTAAATTCAATGGTTCATGTGGTTGAAATTCATATTAGTCTGTGTCAGGATATTTTTATTCTTCTTAGGGCCTGAAAAAAAGTTTTCAATTTCTTTCCCAAACATATAATTAAAAAAAAAAAGTTATAGACAAACATTTGAGGGTAAAACAGCGTAATAACTATAAATTATTCAGTGTTAAAATGGATGAAAGAGAGTTAAAATGTTTCACAAAGCTTTAAAAAAAGATTATTCATGAAATTAACAAAAAAAAAGAAAGGAAGTCAAACTAAAAAATAGTTATGTTTACATTAATTTCACTCTTTTTTATGTTCTGTTACAAATATTTGAAGAAACTGTTTTTCATGCCTTAAGACAAATAGAAACACTCAAAGGAAAAATCCAGACACTGACTTTAATAATTCATGCATCAGAGGATTAAAACAGATCTAACTTAAACAGATCTAACTTAAACAGATCTAACTTAGACAGATCTATGTTCCACAGCTCTATAATCTCTCACCTGTTAAACTCCATGTCTCTTCTTGTCTCTTCTTGTCTCCTCAGCTCCGTGTTGTGTTTACGGTCCGGCTCTGCTCCTCTTTTATACCTGACGCTCTCTCTGTCGTGACGCTGTTTCCATGGAGACAGCGCGCGCACACACACACACACACACACACACACACACACACACACACATGCATGGGAGGATCCACAGAGCGTCTCTCCCAGGAACCCCCCCCCCTCAG
>RPOG01007137.1:0-19733 GCA_008086565.1 Thalassoma bifasciatum
GGCATTACTGAGAGTGGGCTCCTTACATAAGCACACACCAAATGTCCTGGCAGCGTGGCTTCTCCCGAAATGCCAAGTTTGTCACAGCACACACATTTAGGAACAAAGGAGCCTGGCTATAAATACCTACACTTTGAACAGTTGTTCACTTTGCTGAACTCTTCAAACACGGAGCATTTTTGTGGTGAGTCCAACTATAACATAGGAAAAGTATATATCAATACTCAACTCTTTCCTTTCATATTGAAAAAGTATACTGCAATTAGCCCACAGTTCTCCAACTGGTCCACAGAATTACTGCCACTCAGTTTTTATTAGACATGGTTGGGTGTGTTGGTTTTTATTAGAAAAACTAACAAAATATTAAATTTGTCAGGGCTAACCTGACTGGCACCTCTGAAATTTTGGGTGTTTTTTCATTGTCTTAAGTATCATTTATTTTCAAACTTGTAAGATTGTGTGTGTGTGTGTGTGTGTATGTGTGTGTGTATGTATATATAAATAAATTGAACTTTGAATCGTATTGTTTTTTATTTTCATTTTGTAAAACACAATTTCTGTATCTTGTCCATCCATCCATTTTCTTAACTGTCTATCCTGCTGTTCAGGGTCACGGGTGGCTGGAGCCTACCCCAGCTGTCATTGGGCGAGAGGCGGGGTACACCCTGGATTGGTCACCAGTCAATCTCAGGGCTGACATAGAAACAAACAACCATTCACGCACACACTCACACCTACGGGCAATTTAGAATAATCAATTCACCTAACGTGGGCATGTTTTTGGACTGTGGGAGGAAGCCGGAATACCCGGAGAGAACCCACGCATGCACGGGGAGAACATGCAAACTCCACACAGAAAGGCCAACCATGCCGAAATGGGGAATCGAACCGGCAACCTTCTTGCTGTGAGGTTGCTGCGCTACCCGCTGCGCTACCGTGCAGCCCTTTCTGTATCTTGTCTTACTTTCAAATAAACCTCTTACTTTTCAACTTGCCTGTTTTTTAAATATTTGTTTCCTTTCCATAATAATAATCAAGAATTATTACTATTGTCATTACGAGGCGCGGCTGAGGTTCGAGGGTATTATAATTGTCCAGAGGCTGACCAATAGCAACAAATCTTCCAACCAATCATGGCACAGATTTTTTGTTTTCAAATCTTGTTTCATCCAATGATTGACCTGACTAATACCAGTCAGGCAGGCCAGATGCTATTTTTTTTTACACCTCTGACATGAGGTGTGAAAGTGATCAGTCCCCTTCCCCACACACCAACCCTACCCCGCCCCCCAGCCCCAGGAACATGGTCTGTTTACGTCAATTTACAGCACACGGAAACATCCCCTTCACAGCCTGTGACTTGCCGGGAACATGAGAGGTTTACGGCAATTCACAGGGCCGGAAATCTGGCTTTTCGTGCAGTGTTGGAGGCAGGAGGACAATCTGTCGTGGATTTTAAGTTGGCCAGCAAAAGTCTCTTTGCTTCTGTATTCCTCCTGTCCTGTGTCTGCTACACTGAGCCCCACCCTCTCCCTTTCTCACCGGAGCTACCGTAAGTAAAGTTTAAAAGGAAAGAAAAAAACCCTGAAAAACAGTGGAATTTTTTTTTTTTCCTTGGGAGGCTTTTTTTCTTGAGGGAAACTTGATATTATTTATTTATTTATTTATTTGTTTGTTTTTTGGGTAGGGGGTGGGTGGGGCAATCAAACTATTTTTTTCCCACTATTTTTGACACTGAAAAAAAACCTGTACTATTCTGGTATTGAGGAAACTGAACTCTTTGATTTTGGACTGTCTTTTGCCTCTCTTAATTTTGAAAAGAAAAAAAAGTACATTTTAATTTTGAAAAGATATATTGCTGAGTTGATGTTGCTTTGTGTTGTGTTGTGTTGGTTGCTGTTTGAGAATAATTTAAAGTTTGGTTGCATGGATTTTATAATCAATGCACCCTTTATGTTGGTTTAAAAAGGTGACTTGTATGAACACTAAACAAAAACTAAACAAAATTAAAATTTTTCAGGGCTAACGTGACTGGCACCCCAGAAATACAAAAATTCCCCCAAGTTAAAAAGAAAAGTCATTCTAAAAAACTGCCACAATATGCCAGCCCTGTAGATGATAATATAAGTGCAGGAACCATACATGCGACAATGGTTCAGAGGCCAAAGAAGAGGTGAGCTGATCATCAGTGTATATATTGAATGCTTCTTCACTAATACCAGGAGTTGACCAGCAGTCAGCAGATTCAGCAGAGCAAGCATGAAGCTCCAGTCTGCTGTTGTTACTGTTGTTGTCCTGGTTCATGTATGGCCATGCCGCAACGTAAGTGAAACGCACACATGCAAAGTGGAGTGTAACGTCAGTGCTTCCTGTGAACTTTCCTTCAACATTGCAACAGTGAAACAGCATTTTAGAAAAGTTCCACTCTGGACATGATTTTCAAATATTTAGCCACTAGGTTGGCAAAAACACCATTTCCATGTAAACAAGAGGCCAAAATGTAACAATACTGTTGTGTTTCACCTTAAAACCTTTGTCGAGTGAATACACTCTCTGACAAAAGTCATGTCACATATCCAAGTTGTAAGAGCAACAAATAATTGCTTGACTTGTAGTTGATCAATTGGAAACAGAAATGGCTTTTTTGAAAGGTAAAGGCCTCTAGATTATGCTTATTATACCAAAATAAAGTCTCATCATTCATTAATTTTTTTTATCATGTAATTAGGACAGAAAGATCAGATTTTCCTTGGACAAAAGTCTTGTTGCATACAAAAACAATTTATGGTAGAAATTATACTTTAATTTGAAAACACAAAAATGCTACAATACGTTCAAAACATAAAGTCATGGTGTCTTGGGAAAAAGAATTAATATCGTGTATGACTCCCATGAGCTTGGAGGACTGCATCCATGCGTGTCGGCAATGATTCAAATAACTTATTGATGAAGTCATCTGGAATGGCAAAGAAAGCAGTCTTGCAGGACTCCCAGAGTTCATCAAGATTCTTTGGTTTCACCTTCAAAGCCTCCTCCTTCATCTTACCCCAGACATGCTCAATAATGTTCATGGCTGGTGACTGGGCTGGCTAATTCTGGAGCACCTTGACCTTCTTCGCCTTCAAGAACTTGGATGTGGAGGATGAAGTATGGGAAGGAGCACCATCCTGCTGAAGAATTTGCCCTCTCTTGTAGTTTGGAATGTAATGGGCAGCAAGAATTTCTTGATACTTCAGGCTGTTGATGTTGCCGTCCACTCTGCAGATCTCTCGGGCACCCCCATATTGGATGTAACCCCTAACCATGATTTTTCCTCCTCCAAACTTGACTGTTTTCTGGGTGAATCTTGGGTCCATGCAGGTTCCGACAGGTCTTCTGCAGTATTTGCGGCGGTTGGGATGCAGTTCAATGGATGATTCATCAGAAAAATCAACTTTCTGCCACTTTTCCACTGTCCATCTTTTCTGCAAGCTGTGGGCCTTGGCAAATGCAACACGATTATTTCTCTGCCCTGTAGTATTCCTCCTGATGCTGCTCTGCCCTGTAGTATTCCTCCTGGTGCTGTGTTAGCATGGCTATTTCTTTCATCTCATTGGAGATTATATTCCCCATAATGATGTATGAAAGGACAGGTTGATGTCAACTCTTATAAACAGACACTATAGTACCAGCATGTGGTCTTCGTCTCCTTCTCCCCAGCTTGCAGAGGATGAGGACATCGGGTCTAGCGGCGGTTGGCATAGTGTGACGGGGTGGTGTTATTGTTCCACTTTATGGGCAGGGGAGATTTTGTTTATTTAACTAAGACCCGACAATGCCACCTGGGGGATGTACACCTCAGGAACTAAACCTTGAAACTAAAAGAACAAAATTAAAATAAGGACACAGGTACGAACTGAAGGAGGCAGAAACGAGGTTCAAAAAAGTTTAAAAAATGTTAATTAAATCAAGAAAAGGAGTAAACTTAAATTTAATCTAAGAAAATTCACCTAGGAGGGAGAAAGGAGTTGTTAAACAATCAAAACAAAAACAAATGAGGTGTAGAGAATAACTATTGCCATAAACTTTAAAAATAAGGCCTTCTACAAAAGTTAAAACTATTTAAAATATTCCCCAAACCCCTATACACTAACTAAACTAAAGAAACCTGAATAAACCCAAATTAACTTAAAGCAAGCTGAGGCCACCAGAAGGGAGGCAGACTACAGAGGGAAGTGCAGGGGAGTGCTCCCTTATACTCACCAAGTGAAGCACAGCACACACACTTCAAATCATCAAAAACAAATCTGTGTAGCCCTTGTGACCCAGTGTCAAACACATGCAAAAAGGTGGAGGGCCCTCACCCTGGGTGCCTAGCCTCCCCAGCGAGTGGGCTCAACTTCTGAAACAAAAAGAGAACAGTGAAACAAGAGAAACAAAGCAAACCAGTTGGTGAAAACTACTAACTAAGGGGAAAAGAAACTAAGGATACTAAATAAAATAATCCAAAGAAAACTAACTAACTAAAGAAACAGAACCAAACTATGAACTAACTTAACACAATACCAACTAACTGAGGGATAAGGAAACAAACCACCAAAAACAAAGGGAAACCAACTCAAATAAATGAGGCAACAAACCAACCCTAAAGTAACAAAAACAAGCAACTGAAAGGGACAAAAACAGCAGCAGGTCAACCTATAAACACAAACAAAACCTGCTGTTAGAATAATTTAAAATCATATGGTTAAAATATCAGCCAGCCCAAGATGCCAGCAGAGAGAGGCCTACTTTAGGCCTCAGCTGCCTTTTATCAACTGCACCTACTACCTGATTAGATAGGGGAGGAGTTAGAGGAGGAAAGGGAGCTGCATTCAAGGGCAGCACTGCTACCTGCCACAATCGCATCAACATGCCACAGGTTGCTAACAGCTAAAATCTTGTGTATAAACAATACGACCATGTTTACATGTGGGATCTCTTCTCACACACAGGAACAATAAAAGTAAAATCACCACTGTAAACACAACCATTTTTAGTGTCCATGACCAACAAATGAGCCTTTAAGAGTAATAACAGACTCTAAATACAAAGAGGACTAAAAAAAATTGAAAGAAAGGAGGAAAAAAGAGGATTGAAGACAGAGCTGCTGGGAGAAGCTCCCACTCGCACGGGAGAACTTCTATTAAAGATAACGGTCAGAGTTTCCAGGTCTAGTGACAGAGACAAGCTGTCCAGTCTTTGGAATCAAGGACCAAATTTCTGAATTGGCCCTTTGAATGAATAAATTAAAGCTCAAACAGATGAGAAGGTGCCAAGTTTTTTATGAAAGTGTGTTTCAAAGCTCAGGATGAGATGCACAGTTTCCACACTTCACTTGTATCGAGGCTCTCTCTGTCTATGAACAGTAGTATGTGTGTATATCACAGACACACAGACACGCGCGCGCACACACGCACACACACTCAGATACCAATAAGTGTTAGTAAGTCAATAAACATTAAAACTTCACTCACACAAACAGTGTGAGACCACACCTTTATATCCATCTATCACTGCTGTGCTGCATGCAATATCTAGTAAAGTGGAAAACAAACAAAAGAAACCTTACCGTTGGTGTGTGTGTGTGAATGACAGAGAGAGACAGGGAGCGAGAGAGAAAGTTTATGATTCTACTGGGGAAAAAAAATTGTATTCCCTCAAATCAATGTCATTATCATATACATAACTAAGTCATATTATTGAAATATTTTTATAAAGTAGTGTAAATTTAAAAATGGAGATTCTCTCATTCTCATACTTCTTCTTGATTCAAATAATACAACCAAAATAAACCCACCCGATCCCTTCGAGCTTCCTGAAACAACAGGGCTAAGGCAGACTACAGCTGGAGGGTTGAGACAAGTAGGGGTGAAGCCTGGTTTTTGCTTCACTTGTCCGCAGGGTCTGTGACAAATTATGTCTTTTTGGCAGACTCCTCCACTCGAGTGGTCCCTTCCATGCAGAAAATGTTCACGTTGCACACCTCTAAATAGGAGCTCTGAGTGTTTTAAGGGTAAAAACAAAGACATTTATTTGATTCATCACTCAATGATAACTGATAACTATCCTCATGTCCTTGCAGCCACACTTGGCAGAGAAGAGAAATGGGTGAAAAAGTGCTGCTGCAAACTATAGACATATATACACTACCGGTCAAAAGTTTTAGAACACCCACATTTTTCCAGTTATTTATTACAATTCAAGTCACTCAAGTCCAATCAGTAGCTTGAAATGATACAACGGTAAGTGGTGAACTACCAGAGGGTAAAATAAAAAGTAAGGTTACCCAAAACTGAAAAACAGAGTACATTTCAGAACAATAACACAAAATGGGTCAACAATTGATAGCTGTCCTGCAGCAACGGGTGACCAAGCCTTAAAAAGCTGGTGCTACTAATTCCTACAGGTGCTCCAAGTTTGCTTGATTACTAACAAGCTCCTCTGTCAGCATAAAAGCAGTGTTTGAACACAATGTGGCACCATACCCTCGTGAGCATCAGTTGAACAGTATTGTACTGCAGAAAGTAGTGTGTTGCTATAGAAATGGCAAGAAAAAGGCAATTAGCAGTGGAAGAGAGACAGACCATCATAACCCTGAAAAATGTAGGTCTTTCCTACAGAGAAATTACAAAGAAAGTCAAGGTGTCAGTGAGTAGAGTTTCCTTCACCATCAAAAGGAAGTCAGAAACTGGGGCAAACTTTGACAGGAAGAGGTCTGGCAGACCCAAAGCCACAACTGAATCAGAGGACAAGTTTCTGAGAGTCAACAGTTTGCGTGATAGGCGGCTCACAGGACAACAGCTTCAAGCACAGCTTTATAGTGGTCGTAGTAAGCAAGTCTCTGTTTCAACTGTGAAGAGAAGACTTGGAGCTGTGGGTTTGACTGGACGAGTTGCAGCAAGAAAACCATTGCTAAGACATCAGAATAAGACAAAGAGGCTTGCCTGGGCCAAGACACACTGTTTTTGGACCACTGAAGACTGGAAAAGGGTATTATGGACTGATGAATCAAAATGAAATCTTGGGTTCATCACGCAGGATCTTTGTACGGCGTAGAGTAGATGAAAGGATGCTTCCACAGTGTGTGGCTTCAACTGTCAAACATGGAGGAGGAAGTGTGATGGTCTGGGCTTGTTTTGCTGGATCCAGGGTTGGTGACTAATTCAGAGTAAGGGGCACGCTGTGTAATGGTTAGTAAACCAGAAGCTGAGTAGAACCCAAAAGCAGAACCAGAGGCGGAGGATCAGTTAAAGGGGATTTATTGGAGGTAGGTGGTTAAGTGAGAGCAGGTGAATCCTTTCCCAGGGAGAGAGAGTGGCAGCGTGGCAGAGATAGGGCGGGGGGTGCAGGAGACTCGTGAAGGCACTGGAACAAAGGAGAACACAGCAAGGGTTAGACAATAAATCGTTCAAAAGGTACAGAATGTCTTGAGAGCCAAAAATCACTAGTAGTGTTAGCCAAATACCACTGAGGGTCTGGAATACTCTGGCACTGGTGGAGACTTGGAGCAGTGGTTCAGTNGGGCACGCTGTGTAATGGTTAGTAAACCAGAAGCTGAGTAGAACCCAAAAGCAGAACCAGAGGCGGAGGATCAGTTAAAGGGGATTTATTGGAGGTAGGTGGTTAAGTGAGAGCAGGTGAATCCTTTCCCAGGGAGAGAGAGTGGCAGCGTGGCAGAGATAGGGCGGGGGGTGCAGGAGACTCGTGAAGGCACTGGAACAAAGGAGAACACAGCAAGGGTTAGACAATAAATCGTTCAAAAGGTACAGAATGTCTTGAGAGCCAAAAATCACTAGTAGTGTTAGCCAAATACCACTGAGGGTCTGGAATACTCTGGCACTGGTGGAGACTTGGAGCAGTGGTTCAGTGCAGGAGTGATCAAAGCTGATGAGAGGCAGGTGTGCACCAGTGCAGGAGAGGGAGTGCAGGAGAGGGAGTGCCGGAGAGCCAGAGTGCAGGACCCGCCCATATCTCTGTGGGGAGAGAGACAGACTCCAAAGGGAGACAGTAAAACTAAAACACTACACCCTGAACCAAAACAGCTACCACAGCATCCTGCAGCGCCATGCAAAACCGTCTGGTATGAGTCTAGTTGGTCAGGGGTTCATCTTACAGCAAGATAATGACCCAAAACATAAGTCCAAGTTATGCCAGAACTATCTTGTGAAAAAAAGAACAAGCTGGTAAACTTGAAAACATGGAGTGGCCAGCACAGTCTCCAGACTTAAACCCCATTGAGCTGGTTTGGGATGAAATGGACAGAAGAGTGAAAGCAAAGCAACCCACAAGTGCCACACATTTATGGGAACTTCTGCAACAGACATGGGAAGAACTTTCTGAAGAATATTTGATTTCTATTGTAGAAAGAATGCCACGTGTGTGCTCAGCTGTTATATCTGCCAAAGGTGGCTGCTTTGATGAGTCAACAGTTTAGAAAACATTTTGGTCTATAAAGTGATTCCATAATTTATTTTTTGACTCCAATTGCTTATTTGTACTATGCTTTGACGTCTAAGTGCAATGAGACATTAAACAGCATAATTTTCAGTAAAAACACTGGAAAAATTGGGGTATTCTAAAACTTTTGACCGGTAGTGTACTTAGACACCACATTGAGCACGAAATCACACGTCAATGTTGCCGCCATTTTGGATATGGTGAGAGCAAACCATAGACACATATGCCTCGATGAGAGTGAGTGGAGAAGATTCATGCATCCATGTAGATATGTTCATTATTGCGACCTTGTACGGACAGATATATGAATTTATGTCCAGATATATGCAGTGAAAAAATAATGTTAAGTCAGTCAAAGATCAATGATAACCATCCTTTTTTTGGTTTTTGTTTTTTTAGTCCATATGTCCTGGTTTTCATTGGCTCATTTGCTATCAAATCACCTTATTGGCTCAATTATGATTTCAAAAGTAACCCTGTAGATTACATGGAATAACGATTACTTAATTACAAGTAGAAGTACAAACGTGAAAATATACTCATTAAAGTACAAGTTTCCTACAAGTACCCATGGGTACCCAACGATTACCTGCAAAAACAGCTGATTTGCAGGTGGTTTTTAAAAACTTTTCTTTTCTCGGGTTCGGATTTGGGTGGGAAAAATAAAATGCGGGCCGGGTCGTGGGTTTCAGATTGACACATAAAAATCAATTTCAAATAATATCAAATAATAATAAATACAATAAAATAAAAACGTAAGTTGTGAGCTGGTTGTAAAGCTATGACATGATCCATGAGCTATAACGAATCTTTTCAGTTAGTTGAGTAAACTACAGACAACCATCTTGGTCATTATTTACTCTCTGAGGATTGCTTCCGCTATTTTGCAGCGGTCATCAGTTTAGCTGTTCAAATGCGTTTCACCATCTAATAAAACAATTTATGATTGGACGAGAGGCTCAAAAGGTTCGCCACCGTCTAACAAGCGCCACTTCCAAATCAGTTTATAGCTATTTAGGTATCTGAGAAACAAATGGATAAAATGTACAACTGTCACTTTGTAATGTTCCTGAAGTGTTCAAACATTACAGTTTTTCCCTGATTGATTACTTTCCTCCTCGATGGATTCTAAAACATGTTACAGCTCGTAACTGCTGATCGTCTGGACAGAAAGTAAGTCTACTATTATACATGTAAAGTTTCTTTAAAGAGATTAAAAATTTAAAAGAATTAAACGTAACAAAGGAGTGGTTTTACAGTCGTATGGGAGAAGAACACGCAGGGTTGATGATTCATGACTGAAGTTAAGCTTTAATTGGAAGAGCTGCTTCATTCAGCCACGTTGTTTACTCACTGGTACTTTGACTGTGGCGATATGCTGTTCAGTATTCAGACAATATGACCCAAACTAATTACTGAAATAACTTTGTATCAGGAGTGACGTTGGATCATAGAACATGTGAAGAGGGTGCAGATTTAAACACAGGATCCAAAGGCAGTTTCAAAGGTTTATTTTAAGGTCTTCAGTCGTTTGCCACAGATGGATGTAGATGATTTTGTCTAAATAAAGTACAAGGGAAATATCAGAACTCTATTTAAATCTATACAAAGGAATGAATGAAAATACGAACTGCTTGACTTCCATAAAGTATGCATCAATCCATCTGGTGTGTACTTAACTTACGTTTGGTCTGGTAACTTCTAAAGCAAGCAGATAAACAAATAAATATCTCAACACATCGTTCTTTGTCCATTTTTGATACATTTAAGTCCATTCTTCAGCTTTACTCACATGGTGTCTTTCTTCCTCCTGCTGCTAGAGGTTTGGAGGGAAAGAGGGAGGCTGAGGCCTACTGGGTGGAGTTTTATGAACTTTGGTGGGTGTGGTTAGGTGTGGTTGACAGAGGAAGCCATTTTTAGTGTAGCTGATAACAGGTGAAGAATTTGGGATTTAACAATTACTTTAAATACAGGTTACTGGTCAGGCTGTGGGTCGTGTTTAAAAGGGTTGGATCAAGTTGTGGTACTAATCGGGCTGACGCGCGGGTTTGCGGTTCGGTTGCGGGTTTTTACGTCCCCAGGGCAGGGCAGTGCAGGGCGGATCTTGAAAATTGGACCCGTGCAGGACTCTGCTCTGGAGTCTTTTGGGGGTAAAATTACAAGTTTCACAGTAAGAAAGGTTAGGAATCCATGATCTAATAATGATTTGTGACAATATGAATATGATTCACGTCTAGAGTAATACAGTAGTACTGTGTTTTATTGTCATTTAAAAAAATGTAAAAAACAGTACAAATACATAAAATGTTATGGGCCAACCCTGGTCTATTGTGAAAGTGTGGGTATAAGAGGGTCAACAGCTGCCAAACGTTCCTGCTCTTGGCTTAAAATATTTAGATGAGACAAGAACTGTGCCGATGTGTTTTTATAGAATTCCTGATTCGGATTCTTGCCCACTATCCTGTTGAATCCCATGCACACCTGAGCAGTGTAGAACAAAAAAGAGAAGTAGCATCAGTTGAACAATATGAGGCAGCTGAGCCATCTGCAAAGTAGTCCTGAAGTACGCCCATAAATGTCCTTTGTAGTTTTGAAATGTTCACTCTCAAGTCCATCAAATGCTTCATTTTTTCCATTTACAATGAACCACAACAAAAACTCTATTTATACCTTTGCATGTGGACCTGGAAGAATGAATAAACACCTGTTCTTCAGTGAAAAGGGCAGGTCAGCTGACCACTATAATGCTTGCAGCAGGTTGAGACTCCATCACCTCTTCTCTTCTCGTCTGGTCCATCTTCTGTTTCACGAGTGGTCCATCCGGTGTTCTCTTCTGCATTTCATCCACCAAGACTTTGAAGGCATTTACAAGAGCTGCCTGATCAAATCCATCTGGAAAGTTGAGCAAGTAGTTGAGTTCACCTTTCTTTGCCTTCCTGATGCGCTTGTTTGCTGGTTCTCCTTCTGCTGAATGCCTGCCTTGTTCGCCTGTATCTATGGTTACATCAAGGCAACCTGATCTTTAAACGCTTTGTCTAATAATTAGCCATTTTATAGTTGAGGCTATTTCTCCAACCACGACAGCGACTGGGTGAGCCTCGTTCCTGGAGACAAGGGTGCTTGATCAGCGATGCTGCTGCAACATTTCCAAACTGAACAAGAGTCGGGTACGGTGTGTAGGTGTACATGCTCTCTGACAATCGTCCTAGGATCTCACCTTTTGGCCCTTTTGATACTTGCAGGTGTATCCGCTCACTCATAAACAGCAGATCTGCTCACCTAAGTCTGTGCTCTACATCAACAGGGAAAGAGTTGGATATCAAAAAATTCTGGCCACTGTTTCCGTCACTCCTGAGATGAATGTGACAGTATTTCTGTATCTGCTGTACAGTATGAGTCAGTGACTTTGTCGGATGCTGAGGCAGGTACCAGCTCAAACACAGGGATGACTTTGACTGCTGGGTTTTTCTGGAAGGTCTTCAATCTCTGTCATACTGCATAGTTCATAATTTAATTCAGGGTCTTTTTATCAGAGAGTGAAGTTTTAATAAAGTCCAAGTGATTCTTTAAGCTTGCTAATCAAGTCCTCGGTAGAAGCAGGCTTTTCATTCATCATCATCTTTCTTGTTGCCACCTCTGTCAGGTTGACCTGCATGGTCAGCATCTTGGGACAGTAATTACAAACAATAATTAAAATTAAAGCCGCAAGCGGCGATACACGGGCCCTCGCTCACGTGCGGTCGTCCGAGCATGCGCTCGGACAACCGCACGAGAGCGACTCCCCGCTCCTCGCCGCTTGCGGCTTTAATTTTAAAAAGCGTCGACCTGTGTGCATGTCTGAACATGCTGCAATCGTTCTCAGTCAGCCACATGGGAGCGAGGGCCGTTCTTTGCTGCATGTGGCTCTACTTTTAAATACATTTACTTCTGTGTCGAATTTTAACATTTTCTTGCTTTTATAGTGAAGATTTTTGTGGCTGTGGAATGACCTTGATCCATGTGAAATAAAGAAAAATGGCTTCTTAAAGGTTGCAGACCCCTGCTCATGTGTTTCAGGGTTCAACTGAAATAGAATAATGACAACATGCAGAGAGCTGCATGGCCACAGCACATTCCTCTGTCTGCTCTCATGTTTCTTCAAGAAGCCTCCCTGTGCACTGAAAATAGGTCACACAGCAAAAATGGTCATCTGGCTCCATCTGGTGGCCAAACTCACACAGACTACCCAAAGATTCAGTTTGGCCACTAGATGGAGCTTAAACCCTTTTTTGTTGGAGTAAAATGATCATTTTCACAGGTTGCAGAGTTTGATTGGCCAGAAAATTAGAAAAAAGAAATGATTAAAAATCCATAAGACAAAGAGTTTAATCCTCTCAGTATGAGGGTGTGTCCAGGGATGGATTTTGACAGTTTGAATGAAATCTGAAGAAGATTTGGCTAAAAATCAGGGGCTTATTGAGAGTCTGTGGTTCATGAAACCACTTCAGACTTTGACACTTTACAAGAGAAACATCATTCAAAACAGAAACTTGACCTCATTAACTGAGCTTGTTGAAGATGTTTTAGAAATTTCAAATATAATATCAACATCAAATGGCTGCATGCTCAAAGCATAGCCTCCTGCTGCTCTAAAAATGAGTGTCACAATGTCAGAACTGAAAGAAATCACACAGCAAAAATGGTCATTTGGCTCAACCTGGTGGCCAAACTCACTCAGACCACCTAAAAGTAAACTCTGGCCACTAGATGGAGCCAAATGACCATTAATGCTGGAGCTAAATGATTATTTTTACAAGGTACAGAGTTTTGTCAGCCTAAAACTTGGAAAAAATGAATTATTAAAAATCTTTAAGACATACAGTTTTATCCTCTCAGTTTGGGGCTGTATCCAGGGATGGATCATGACAGTTTAAATGAAATTTGAAGGAGATTAGGCTCAAAATCAGGGAGTTATCAGGAGTCCTTGATTCATGAAGTCACTTCAGACTTTGACACTAAACTTGAGACTCATCATTCAAAATAGGAACTTGACCTTATATATGGTGCTTGTTGAAGATGTTTNTGTTCTCTTCTGCATTTCATCCACCAAGACTTTGAAGGCATTTACAAGAGCTGCCTGATCAAATCCATCTGGAAAGTTGAGCAAGTAGTTGAGTTCACCTTTCTTTGCCTTCCTGATGCGCTTGTTTGCTGGTTCTCCTTCTGCTGAATGCCTGCCTTGTTCGCCTGTATCTATGGTTACATCAAGGCAACCTGATCTTTAAACGCTTTGTCTAATAATTAGCCATTTTATAGTTGAGGCTATTTCTCCAACCACGACAGCGACTGGGTGAGCCTCGTTCCTGGAGACAAGGGTGCTTGATCAGCGATGCTGCTGCAACATTTCCAAACTGAACAAGAGTCGGGTACGGTGTGTAGGTGTACATGCTATCTGACAATCGTCCTAGGATCTCACCTTTTGGCCCTTTTGATACTTGCAGGTGTTCTCCGCTCACTCATAAACAGCAGATCTGCTCACCTAAGTCTGTGCTCTACATCAACAGGGAAAGAGTTGGATATCAAAAAATTCTGGCCACTGTTTCCGTCACTCCTGAGATGAATGTGACAGTATTTCTGTATCTGCTGTACAGTATGAGTCAGTGACTTTGTCGGATGCTGAGGCAGGTACCAGATCAAACACAGGGATGACTTTGACTGCTGGGTTTTTCTGGAAGATCTTCAATCTCTGTCATACTGCATAGTTCATAATTTAATTCAGGGTCTTTTTATCAGAGAGTGAAGTTTTAATAAAGTCCAAGTGATTCTTTAAGCTTGCTAATCAAGTCCTCGGTAGAAGCAGGCTTTTCATTCATCATCATCTTTCTTGTTGCCGCCTCTGTCAGGTTGACCTGCATGGTCAGCATCTTGGGACAGTAATTACAAACAATAATTAGGTCACCAGGGATATGTTTATCCTTAAAACAGTTGGTTGCTGAGGCATTATTGCATGTATCTATAAAGCAGATAAATACCAAGTTGGTTTCTTAATGGGATGATAATTAATAATAACCTTACACACCAGATGGACAGTTTCATACATCAGTCACAAATTTATTTGAGCAGATAGAACAAATGTTGCAAGACAACATCACTGAACCTTCCATAAGCCTGTGGGCTGCCCCTGTTGTGATTGTTAACGGGCCAGATACTGACCCAAGGTTCTGTGTGGACTTTGGAGATTGGCACCCTGCCTCCTGTGTTGGTGGCTAATATTTCACACATCAGACAACTGCAGTTGGAAGATCCAGTCACAGGTTAGCTTCTCCAGGATCTTGAGTCAGAAACTCAGGTTGTCACAGATGAACACAACCCCCAAGAGTATGCCATTTATGACAAAGACTCCAAAGTCAAGTGTGGTTTGCATCCACTGAAACAACTGAAACTATATGCCCCTATGTCAATCCGTTGCAAACTGCTTCAGTACTACCATGACTACTCCACTGCAGGTCATATTGGTGTTTCAAAGGGTCTTGCCAAGCTGCAGCTCAGGTTCTTCAGCCCCAAAATGGCTGCAGATGTCAAGTGCTATATCATTTCCTCTTCAGTCTGTCAATGCGTAAAGCCAAGTCAGAGAAACCCAGCAGGACTCATGGTTCATATGTTTACCTCAGAGACCCTGGGAGTACCCTGGAGTGGAATGTTGGCCCATTACCGTGGTCTCCACCTGGAAATGCCTACCTTCTCAAAGTGGATCGAAGTATGTGCAGTCAGAGAAGCCACAGCAAAAGTCCCAGCCACTGAATTTGTCAGTGAGGTATTTGCCAGGCATGGTGCCTCGACATATCTCATCTGAGACAGAGGCTCACCTTATGTGAGTGAGCCATTTGAGCATGTCATCTCAACCCTTGGACCACACACAGACTCACCACAGCTTATCACCCTCAAACAAATGCAACAGAACGTGTAAACAGAACTCTTACAACGCTAACATTGGAGACAAGCACACCTTATGGGATATGTTTCCGCCCCAGACCTGCTTTGCTCTTTGAACTGCTCCTCATGAAAGCACCAGACTCTATGCTCTATGGTCAAGAGCCGGAGACCTTCCTTGACTTCCTAACTCAACCTCCCTGTGATGGCATGGACGAACCTGGGGTTCCATACCCAGAGACTCTTAAAGAATCCCTACAGGAAGCTTATGAACATGCCAGAGCTGCTCTTAACTTCAGCCATGAGAGACAAAAACATTATTCTGACTTGTGATGTCGTCAGGCTTCCTTTGCTTTGTGTGACCTTGTCAGAGTTAAGTCCCACCCTGGGTCTGATACGTCAGCTACTTTTGCGGCTAAACTTGCGCCCCTATTCATAGGCCCACTGCGTGTCACTCAAAAACTTGGAGATGTCAACTACAGGCTGACTAATCCTGACTCTGGTGTTGACAGTGGAATTTTTCATGTGGTGAACTTGCAACCTTTCCACACTTGGGACTCATCTTTTCACAACGGATCCACTGTTTCCCAATCGTCAGAGACCAGCAACGTCAAAGCCCCGTGAGTGATGTAGCCATCACACAGACTGACCACACTGAGCCCTCCGATCCAGACATGCATCATGATAAACCTGATGACTATGACCCAGCACCTTTCATAGACAGTGAGTTTGTTAACAACCACCTGAGACTTTGTCTGGCCCGGACCCTGTTACCGTTGGACAATATGACTGTTGACCTTGTTGCTGTCCCGGGATCACTTCTGGTTGGTCTGACAACAGAAAGACAGACAACTACCACACAGACAGACTTGACCTGAAAGAGACAGTGAGTTTATGATTTATGTTAAGAGTGTTAAAGTAATCCAAACTGTCCTAAAACGAAAAAGAGAAAAAGAAAAAAAAACATGACATTCTGTAATTGTATGGTTACACTCTGTTTGTATAGTGTGTAGTGTATCCTGCTTAAGTGATTCCTGTTTTACCCATGATGTGAGTTTTTGACTAAGTTACTTGGTATATTTTTTCAGTTAAGGCTATTAACATCTATGCAGTATGTTGTTTACTCTAAGTGTCATGTTTGAGGGAGTAAAACATGAAAATGAGACCCATTTTTATGCCTGATTTGTTTTCTATACTAGAAGTGCGTAAGGTTGGTTTCTTTTTTGTATTCTGTCTGCTAACACACTTCTGATCAAAATCTTAAGACCAGTTAAAAAAATGAAATTAATTAATTTTGCACTATTGGATCTCAAGAAGGTTTTACGTAGAGCTTCAGAATGCAAAATGAAGAAATAATGGGTACAAGAGATCAAACGTTTTGAGCAGGCAATTTATTGAAAACAACAATTTAACTGGAATAGGCTGGAACCTTTTTTTTCACTGGAACCTCTTAAAACAGAAATAAAGTGTCAAAACTGACAGTAATGAGGAGCTCCACTATTTTTGTTGATCACTTCAAAAAATCATTTTTTTCATGCTTGATGCAAGTGTTTCCAAAAGGCTGGTGGGAATGTTGCTCCAGGTGGTGAAGATGGCTTTACATCCATCCCATCGTGTTCTCAATGTGATTTAGATCAGGGGAACACACAGGATGGTCAAAAGAGTGATGTTATTCTCCTGGAAAAAAAGTCTTACTCAGACGTGCATTGTGAAGTGTAGCGTTGTCCTGCTAAAAAACCCAGTCATTACCACACAGACCAGGGCCCTCAGTCATGAAGGACACCTGCTGCAACATCTGCACACAGCCAGCTGCTGTTTGATGCCCCTGAACAACCATCAGCTCCATTGGTCCATTGAAGGAAAAAGCACCCCAGATCATGATGCCCGGGGGGGGGTCTCAAGTGACGTCTCCTTTTCAAGACAGTAACGTTGGCAGTCATCAAGAACCATCAAGATAATTATTTTTCTCTTTAGAAAATAAATCTTTCTTCACCTTTGAATGTCCCATGTTTGCTGCTCCCTTACAAAGTCCACACGGGCACTTTAGTGGCGTTGAAGGACACATGGCCTTTGAAGAAGTTTCTTGTTTTTGAAGCTCTTCCTTGGCAGATGTCGTCTGATGGTTATTGGGCTGCAGTCAGCTCCAGTAATGACCTTGATCTGGAATAAGGATTGTCCCGGCACATAGTGAGAGGGCTTGTTTCTGTAGCTCAACAATCCTACCACCTTAAAAGACAGTGAGGTTATTTAAAAAAAAAAATAATTAAAAAAAAGACGGAAACGGTAGGTCTATAGAAGTGACACACTAGTGAACAGTCCTTTACTGTACCATAGGTTTAGAAACGTGTCTCAACACGAAAATTTCCGACACCAGAGTTTGAAAATTAGTCGACTACTTGTCTGATAAAGTCAATTTAACAACAAAAATTATTTAAAGGACAAGTTTTGTTTTGGTCTCTTGTCCCCATTTCTTCTTTTTGCATTTTGAAGTTCTACTTAGAACCTTTCTGAAATCTGACAGTGCAAAACGCAAATTCATGCAATATTTTAACTGGTCTTAAGATTTTGATCATAAGTGTACGTACATTGGCATTGGTAAAACAGTAATTTGCCTTTTGCATTATCGTTAATCTTTCACTAAAGCAATGTACTGCCCCGTGTTTAAGTAATGATCAGTTGTTTCTTCAGCTGTATACAGCTGAATATGAATGTTGGACAATATAAAGCTTGAAGAATTGCAATTTGGAGGTGTTGTAAGACAGTTGTTTTTTATTAGAAAACAGATCTTTATCACGGAAACAGCGTGGCTGAGGAAGGTTCAAAGTATGGCAAACTTTGGGTGAGGAAATTGGAAAAGGTGTGTACAGAGGTTTCTTGAAGAAAGATATTAACGGTTTCAGGAAGACCAACATGTCTGTGTTTATGGGATGCCACTTGAGAGTTCTTCACTTCTAGTGTTTTGTGATTGTGATTGTCTTGAAATAACTTCAACTTTCATTGTTCCCAGGGGAAAACTTGTTTTACAGGCAGGTAGGCAAAAAAAGAATAAAACATGCACTCACAAAAACATTAGAAAACACAATCAATCACATCTAGATTGTGCAAAGAAATGGCACTGACGTATATTTACTGGTATATTTCCTGTTATGCTTGCTACGCTTTTTGTTTTCTGTGACGAAGACACTGAGGCTTCCATACTAATTAGCCACATTATTTTGGAGATTTTTGCTATCACTCTGTGTGTTTGTGTGTGTGTGTGTGTGTAAGTGTGTGAGAGTAAGGGTGTCTGTTTGGCTGCTAGATGAAGACATGGTTTTTCCTGCGAGTTTCTGGCAGACAACCTGAATGGACGACCTTCGACGTTTCAACACAAGTTCACAAATATCAAAGGCCATTATTTCATTGCCAAAAAACCAAACAAACAAAAAAATACAGTTCCAACTATTAACTCCTGGAATTCAAATTTTGGGTGAGTTGTGCAATGGCTTGTGTTATGAATTAGTGATGTACAATACTGCAGAATTTGGTATCGATCCCATATCCAGCATGAGTGACCTGACTCATAGGAGCACACAAAGGCTGCAACTCATTTGCGCTAAATGATGTCACCTCTGTCCTCTCTCCTCCGCGACACCAGAAGCCAAACAGCACAGAGACAAGCCTCAAAGCTTCTGATACAAAGTCATTTGGAGTGATGAGACCAAAATTGAAATGTTTGGCCACAACCATAAACATTGTTCCATTTGGAGAGGAGTCAACAAGGCCTATGATGAAAGGTCCACCATTCCTACTGTGAAACACGGAGGTGGATCACTGATGTTTTGGGGATGTGTGAGCTACAAAGGCTCAGGAAACTTGGTCCAAACTGATGAATGAAGGATGAATGCAGCATGTTATCAGAAAATACTGGAGGAAACGGTGAGGAAACAGTAGGTTAAGGTTCAGAATAAAACGTTGTTGAAGCATGTTTCTTTGGTTGCAAACAACATGAGGTGACATCATTACTTATTAAACTGTAGCCATGATATTCTGTTGAGCAATAAAAACATCATGATGACTCAAAATAAGAATGCGATTAATACATGATAAAAATGACAACATATTTGAATGTATATGAACATATCAGTTTTACATTTTCCAGGGAGATGACAAAGAAACTATGCCCCAGATATAACCCCCCATCAAGGGATTTCCTATCCAAACAGCTGATCCCTGCATGATACAGGGTTCAAAAGGACAATTTGATAACTGATATTAAGGACATTTCTTAGGCAGCAGTCACAGCAGATGGCTGGACCAGCCTGTACCAGGACCACTACCTTACTGTTGCACTGCAATACAAACCG
>RPOG01007139.1:9363-19731 GCA_008086565.1 Thalassoma bifasciatum
TCCTGATGAAAAACGTGTTTGGGGAGTAAAAAAGTTCTGCAAACCTTCTCTCACCTGTGGGAGTGCAGGGTTTAAAAGGGTCACGGATTATAATTGGATTAATTCACAACTAAGCCTCTTTATTTACATTCAATCCTGATTTAATTTATGTACTGGAACTGCAATGCACGAGGGGTGAGTGTGTGTGAGCGGGTAAATAGTGCACAGGTCTGTGTGTGCGGTTAATAAAACCACGTGTTAGAGAGGAGGGAGGTAATGAGCTGCAAAAATATACACGCATATATTCTTAAAGTACAGATAATTATTGAAGTGCTGCTCTGAGGAGATATGAATATATTCACACTCATTCCTCAGCTTTAATACTTTCACCTTCTGCAACACTTCACCTGCAGAATGTTTTCTACTAGTCTGGGTAATAACTGTATTTCCCCTGATTCTGCTCCTTTAACTGTTTAGTAAACGCAATTCAAATGCGTTTCTGTTTCTGCAAAGAGAGGCGTATTTCAAGCATTAATCTCGGCTTTTATGGGTCATGTGTTTATTGTGGGAGAAATTTAAGACTATTTAAGTGAAGAGGGAGAAAATCAGAGTGCTTCCATGAGACTGTACATCCCCAATGGGAACAAAATGGAGTGAATGAGCTGAATATAAAATCTGGAGACAAAAAAGACAAGAGAAAAGACCAATAATCTCTCGCTCCAGGCGGAACTATTTATAGACGTCATATGTCACTCCAGATTAAGGTCAACGATAGCGTTTTGCTGCCCTCTGCTGGACACATGAGGCTGTTGTTCTATAAATATATGAGTCCATCTAAAGTACTCGGTGTACCCGATTTAAATCCGTCAAATCACCGACTTCGGAATAAATGCGTGTGTGTTATTTGACCTCTGAGCAGCCAAAGGTCACATCCTACAGCTCAGACTTTAATGCCTCCAGTTTTAACCGCACATCTCAGGATATAATTCAATTAATTGGAGCAGGAGCAGTCATCCACAAATCACATCCCAGACCAGCCTCAGGCCTTTCTTCCTTAAAGCTCATACGACATTGAAAGAACATGAAATCGCCTCCAAAAAAAGCCTGAAAAGAAGAGAGAGAGAGAGAGAGAGATGAACGCTGCGGAGTGTGACGCCCTGTGGACAAATGTACGGTTTGTGATATCAGATTAAAACAAAATTGACTCGACTCTCCCGTGAGTGTCTGAAAGGAAGGTTAATGGGTTTATTTTTGTGAATTACAGAATTTTATTTCGATTATAAATCATCATGGTTGTATTCTTCATAACAGTGGTTCCCAACCTTTTCCAGCTCAGGCTCAAAAATGTTTTGATGATGATGCTTTGTTTGAGCTTGATTTTTAACGACTGATATGTAATGACTGGTCGATATTGTAACAAAAGTGCAAAGCCTGAAATGTAATAAAAATGTTTAATAAAACCCAAACGTAATAACTAATCATAATGTAAGAGATGCTGAGCTCAAAACATGACAACTTTTCGTTTTTGCCCAAAAGGCAGATGGAAGATACAAAGCCCTACCAGTTATAAAGATGATGAAGAAGTCTAAATAATGACAAATGAGTCAAATTTTCAAAATAAATAGTCAGTAACTTATTGGGCAGAAGTCAAAATTTTGAGCTACTATATCACATTTTGATTTTAAATGGAAAATATTGGGATGAAAGTCAATAATTCTGAGATACATCAATATGATTATGGGGCAAAAGTTTAAATGTCTCAAAATAAGGAGAAAATTAGAAAAGTCAGTTTTTCATTTTGATTCATTTCTAACTTGCAGAAATTAGCTTCAATCCATTATTTATATTTCCATTCTCTAAATATTTTTCAGGAGTATTGTGAATAAATGTTTGAGTTATGAAGCTACTTTGTGGTCTTTGGAAGAGTTTCCTCTTTTTGGATTTTCAGAATATGGTCACTCTAATAATAAATTAATCCAGCACATAAGACTTCTGACAGATTCACACTACTTCACTATTGACTGACCCTCTCTTACCCCCCCCATAAATATTTTTCTAGATCTACCTCGGTCTCGAATCAAGGGTTAGTTTTTTAACAACACAAGCTTTTAAAAAAGCATGAAGAAGAGGCAGATCTTCATCTATTTGATTATCACAAATCAGATAAATAAAAGAATTTAAACCTGAGTAAAAGAGTGGAAAATGAATATTTTCAGCCTGATAATGAATCTGGTGTATTTCTAAATGCTTTTCTACAAAGGTACAGATCTTTCTCTCCTCTCCTCAGCGTTGACCTTTGAAGTAATTGCTTCTTGTCTAACAACACCAACACGTAGTTCATTATTATGGAAATTTAATGCACGCAATAATGTACCAATCGAAGCCCTGAGGGGATGTTTTTCTGTGAGTATAAGTGCTGAACTGCAAAGATTTAGTCCATAAACACAGATAAAAAACTGTTAAATGTCTAAAAGAACGAGACGGACATTAAAATGTGTCTTATATGACGTCTGAATATGTTTCCTCCAAATACAAACTCAAAGCCAGTGCAGAGCAAATAGTCCAACAGTTTAAGACAAATGTTTCTCAACTTTGTCCAACTGCAGGAATTGATGGATTTCATCATCATCTACAGTCCATAATATCATCAAAAGATTCAGAGAATCTGGAGAAATCTCTGCAAGTAAGCAGCAAGGCCCAAAACCAACATTGAATGGCCGTGACCTTTGACCCCTCAGGCGGCGCTGCATCAAAAACCCACATCATTGTGTAAAGGATATTAGCACGTGGGCTCAGGAACACTTCAGAAAACCATTGTCAGTTAACACAGTTCATCACTACATCTACAAGTGACAGTTCAAACTCTACCAGGCAAAGACAAAGTCACACATCAACAACACACACAAACGCTGCAGAACTCTTTTTGGAAATCATGGACGTGGTGTCCTCAGGGCCAAAGAGGAAAAGGACAATCAGGATTATTCTCTACAAACAGGTTTTGGAGCAACATCTGCTGCCATCCAAGACACTTTGTCTTTTTCAGGGACGTCCCTGATTATTTCAGCAAGACAATGAAACCAAGACACATTCTGCTCCTGTTACAACAGCGTGGCTCCGTAGTAGAAGAGTGCAGCTACTAGACTGACCTGCCTGTCTCCCACTGAAAATTATGAAGCTTCAATTATCAGTGTCCTCAGTTCACAAACACTTATTGAGTGTTGTTAAAGGAAAGATGATGAAACACAGTTGGAAACATGAACATTAAATATCTCGTCTTTGTTGTGTGTTTAGTTGAATAAAGGTTGAACAGGATTTGAAAATCATTGTTTTTATTTATGTTCTACGCAGCTTAATTGGTATTGAGGTTGTAGTTCTTCAGGACTTTTCTGAATCAGAGGACACCACCCCTGAATAATCACTCAACATCAGGGCTGAACGATTTATCGTTTTCTGATCGAAATTGCGATTTCAGACATCACGATCATGTTTTCCGCCAAAACTGCATTTTTTTTGCTCCTGACTGACCCAGGATCTTTAGTATCAGCTGTTTCACACACACGTGTTTAAGTATAAAACTGTTCGGAAAAATTCCTTTTTTTCCTTGGGATTGTTGAATCTCGTTTTTCTTATTATCGCTTATTACATTTTTTTTTTAAATAGTTTTTTATTTTATCTTTTTTTAACATAAAACAGTTATTTTGCTCTCAATTGTTTTTAAAAGTTAAGAGTCAAAGATTTTTTTTTGTTGTTCTTCAGTTGTTAAAACTAAAAATACAATTAAAAAGTCCAGTTTAAAAATAACAAGAGTCGTATTTAAAGTTCATTCTCAGTGGAGAGGTTTGACTCAGGGTTTTTAGAAAAGTCAAAAATTGGCTGTTTATCTCAAAATCTTTTTTTCAAAATGTTGCCTTTTATCTATTAATGTTGTCTTGATTTCTTTAAGTTTCGACTTAAATCTTAGAATTTTGACTTTTTATATCAAAATTTCCGCTTTTTATCTGAAATGTTGCCTTTGATTCAAAATTTTGATGCTTAATCTCAAAAATTTGACTTTTTATCTGAGACATTTTGCCTTTATCTTCAAATTTTGACCCTTAATGTGAAAGTTTAGACTTTTTCACATAATGTTGGATTGATTACATAAAATTTGGACTTTTTTATCTCATAATATTGACTTTTTGTCTCAGAATTTTGTCTCTAATTTGTCGTTATTTTGCATTATAGTCAAAACTTTTGATGGTTTAATGTAATTCTCTGCCGGACATTGGGAAAACTTCACTAAAGCTTGATTTAAATAAAAATTGCAAATTGAATCGAGATCGCAACATCTGCCAGAAAAATCGCAATTAGATCTTTTTCTAAAATCGTTCAGCCCTACTCAACATCCAGAGTTTCCCGCCAAATTTTGAGAGTAAAAACAGACCAGTGGGAATGAAACAGTCAGAAAAAGAGAAGCAAAGAGACACTGGAGACCATGTTCTAAAAATACTGTATAATTTTGGATCAATCACTCTTACAGACGTCACATTAACATTTCCTTCAGATCCACTGATACACTCATCAACAACAAACAAGCTGAGAGTTTCACATTTAGTCCACAATCAAAACAAACTGTTTCCAGGTAAAATAATAATAATAATAATAATAAAATCATGATTTGTGCTTTGAATCCTCGCAGCATGTCAGTGAAGAAAGCCCTTTATGGAGGAAGGAAAAAGATGATGAATTTACAAATCCACACTTTATTCTCACTTTCCACCATCACCAATCACATTTATCAGTCTGTGCAAAGACGTTTCATTATTATTACACACGATTCAAAGAAATGTTGATTCCTTCTTCCTTCTGAAACTCCCTCCATCACGAATAACTAAACCGCTGCTGCTCACAGTCGCTTTTTTTGCTACTTCAGCTACTGGCTACTGCCCCCCCACTGAGACTGAAATGTGCTTTAGACGTTTTTTTTCCCTAACAGAGCAGAAAATGTGTCATTATCTAATCTCCAGATCTCGCTTATAAGAGTCTTACCGTTGGATCACGCTGTTTTAAATATAATCCAAGAGGGTTTTGTGTCAGAAAATGAAATGAGAGAGAATATACGTTACTCCATACAGCAGACTAAACACCTTTATTATTTAAAAACGACCCAAATTATTACCCTCTACGCTGAACGCTGCTTTAAGAAGCTGAGTCACATCAGGAGGAGAAATCCTGACTTCTACAAACTACATTCCTATGATAAACCTAGAATTAGATCTTAAATACATCCACAGACTCTAAACGTCCTCTAAATGATCATTAAAGTGTCAGTTTAAGTCATTTTGGTTTAGAAATCTCTCCTTTCACTGATGAATTTAGGCAGATTGAGGTCAACAAAGAGTCTTAACCTCTGGGGCCCTGAAAAAAAACGCAAATTATTTTCTGAGAAATTAAAACAAAAGCAGAAGTTTTGGTCTTTGAAGATGAGACTGAAAAAGACTTTTTTGGTATAAAATCACAAAGTTTCCTGTGGTTTATCCTCTTCATTTTTCCTTTAATTCACAACAAACAACAAAAACTGAAATCTAAGCAAGTGTTTGTCTTATTTGATACGAGCTACATTCACACAGACCTCTCCAGAAAATGCCTTATTTCAAGATATTAAAAGACAAAAATGCCTGAATCTGTTGCAACCAGTCCAAAAAAAAAATCAGTCAATGTGGAAAGGAAAAAGTTTCTTGTTTTTCGACTTTATTGTGATTACAAGATGAACATTTTTTTTTCCCATTGGCAGATTTGTTTGAAGCAATTTAAAACATCATTTTTGACTTTTAATATCTTGAAATGAGACAATTTTTCTGGACTTGCCAGTTGAATGTGGCTCGTAGTTGGGAAATAATTAGACAAACTTTTTTTATTTCTTTGAAATTACTCCCTAATTTTTTAGACAGTTCGGTAAAAATTAACGCTGAACTTGTTTGACATAGTGTCCAAATTTAATTGTAAGCAAGTTGCAATTGGAAAGTAACTGTTTTTTCCCTTCAAATTTCAAGGTAAGTTGGTGATAAATTAACTTCATATTCAATCCAAACTCTCAACAAAATGTTAAGGTTTCTTAAAAACAATTTGGGTGAAACTATACAAATAAATCGCTTATGATCGACAGCTTATTAGGAAATTAAATATATTTATTTTGTTACGATTTCCAAGGTGATGTAATTATTATTATTACAGGAATAACCTTGTATCACTCAAAATGTGTTCAAGGAAATTCACATTTATTTATCACATTCAATTTCTTCTAACAAGTCAAAAAAAATCTGCCGATGGGGTAAGAAAAAAGTGTCTTGTATTAAATTTTCTTTCCACATTGGCAGATTTCTTCAATTCGGACTTTATTTTTGTCTTTAAATATCTTGAAATAAAACATTTTTCTGGACTTGCCAGTTGAATGTGGCTCGTATAAAGTTTAAAAAGACTTTTAATTTTTTACTTAAGTCGAATGTAACACTTTACAGGTCTGCAATTTTCATCGTAGTTGAGTAATAATTGGACAAACTTTTTTATTTCTTTTAAAGTATTCCCAAACTTTTTTGACATGTTTTTCCAATTTCTTCCAAATATCCTCCAAATTTCAAGGCAACTTGGTGAAAAATCGACTTTATATGCGATTTCAACTCTCGACAGATGTTTTGAGAATCGTCCGCATTTCAACATGATCAATTCGCAATTTCTTGAATACATTTTTGGGTGAAACAATACAAATAAATAGCTAATTATTGACCATTTCTTAGGAAATTGAAAACATTTACTTAGTGGAGATGTCCAAGATTATTATTTGATTATTATTCCAGGAAAAAACTTAAATTACTCTAAGTATGTTAAAGAAATTCAGTTATTTATCACGTCAATGTTGGTATTGTCCTCCATACGTTCGGTTGTTAATTGTGATCAAATTTAAACAAAATTATTTGTGAACTGTCACCAATTTACCTTGAAATTTGGGGGAATTCCAGAGAAATTGCAAAAATCTGTGACTTACCAACGGTAAGTTACTTCCAATTAAACTCAGACATTATTTCAAAGAAGTTACGTGCTCATTTTCATCCAGTTATCTTGAAATTCAGGGAAAACTTCAAATAAATGAAAGCAGGTTTATCTTATTATTAACTAGTTATGATGAAATTTGCCTGTAAAGGAAACTGTTTCAGACAAATTTGACTAAAAAATAAGACACCAACACTTGCTTGGGTTTCAGTTTTTGCAGTGTGGGCTGTGAAATGTGTTTCTAATTCACTGTTTGAGTTTGTAAAGCTTGTTCCTCAGAGTTTGAAATAAATAAAGTCAGACGTACCGACTCTGAGCTGCTTTAAAGGACTTTATCGTTTCTGTGTGTGCCATAAGTGGACAGCACTCCAACATTCCTCCTCCGCTCAGGCCAGACTGTTCTGGCTTAAATGGGACACAGAAGAGGACAAGAGGAGTCCAAATATGGAAATGGTCAGATAAAATAAGAGTTCCTTAACTTCCCGATCTCGGCCCTGAGCGTTACAGCTAAAAATAAAACCCTGTGGTTTGTCTCGTCTCAGTTCACAAGTCCCTCACCGTTTCATTAAAACATCCTCTCCTCTGAAAGCGAGCAAAAGACACTTCTGGTGGGAGGAAAGCTGAATAAATACAGCGCTGTGTGTCATTACGTACAAAATAAGTCAGACTCCAGCCTCAGAAAGCCAGCGGGTGTCGTTGTCCTCTCCCCTCGACACCAAACTGTCATTTCTACAGGCGTAACGCTCCCTCACGGATGTTTTTAAGCGTCCCTTGAAAACCTTAAAGTCAGAGTTTATAGGCCACAGAGAAGCACTGCGGCACACTTTCTCTTTGTCCTCTCTGTGAAGTGTTTTCACTCTCTTTCCTGGGGTTTGGTGCCATGGCGGTATCCTCAGTGGGCTTCATTTAGAGCAGCGCTCAGCAGAGTCGAGAGCGGCGGCGGATCCTCGTGGATCTGCAGCCAAATCAGAGGCCTGATACTCTGTGTGCTCTCAGCGAGTCCGCGGGGACCGGAGGAAGGAAGGAGGTGTCCTCTTCAGCCGTGTCAGTACTTATTAATGCCGAAGATCCTCACGCCGTGCAGCTGAGGCAGCTTCGGGATGAGAACGGTGAGCAGAGACACGGTGTTGACCACGAAATGAACCCGGTCGTATTTGGTATAGAAGCTGGTGAGGATGTATCTACGGGAAGAGACGGGAAACATGTTACCTTTAATGTTACACACTTCACTTTGTTTTCCCCTTTGGAGATTTCTGCCTCACAAACAGAGCCAACACTAAAGGAGGGAAACTGTTCGAACATGCAGAGAATCATCAGTCACTGTTCAACCTCACTTCAGTGCATTTTTCTTTTTTAAGAGGTGAAATATCATGCATTTATTTATTTAACCCAGGAGATCCCAAACAGCACTGCAAAAACAGAAAAAGTGTCTTATCATTCTTTATATGAGCTTCATTCAACTGATAAGTCCAGGAAAATGTCTTATTCCAAGTTATTTAAAGACAAATATGATGCCAAAATTGGTCATAACGAGTCAAAAAAATCTGCCAATGAGACAAGAAAAAAGTTGGTAATTTCAAGAAACTTCACGAGAGATTTTTTTGACTTGTTACAAGCAATCCAAACCTCATTTTAGTCCTTAAATAACTTGAAATAAAACATTTTTATGACCTGGTCTGGTGAATGAGGCTCTGATAATGAAAAATAAGACAGTTTTCACAACAAATGGGACATTATGACTTGCTTAGATTTCAGTTTTTGCAGTGAGTTTTTGTCATTTTTTTGCCTCTTTAACATTTTTTCCCATTGTGTTGTTATTTTTCTCTACAAACTAAACTTCTGTTCCTCTATAGATCCTGGAAAATCATGGCTAAGAGCTGTTGTAACTCAATTTGATCTCTTTTCATTATTTGAAAGCTATAAATCAAAAGAATTATTACTTAAAAAATTATTTTTGTATTTTTTTTTATCATTTATCAGACATTTCAGGCACCCTGTCTAAATATCAGGCGACCCCATGTGAGGTTAAGATCCCAAGGTTGAGAACCACGGCTCTAAAGAACATAGAACAAATATTGTTAGTTTCACCACATTCAAAGTGTCTAAAAAATGTGGAAGTTTGGAATTTTTAAACTCACTGTGGTTTCATTTATCACTGCAATATGAAGTCCTACACCTTTATAGGTTCAGACGAAATTCAAAGAATTTTTGAAGCACGAAAACAAAGTGTATGTTCATCATTTAGAGCTTGAAGAAAGCAGAATGAAACATGTAATTTTTGTTTTTTTACAGAATTTGAATAAAGCAAATGGTTGGTTTTTTGCGAATTTTCAAAGAAGACATGAGAATCAAGATGATGTTGATGAAACTCTTTCCTGCTCCATTTATGCATGCATGTTTTTTTCAGGTTTTGGATTCAGAGGGTTAACATTCAGATTTTGCAAAAACAAAAAATGTTTCATGCTCACCCTCATTATAAGACAATCCAGTGATTGTTGAGGAACTACTTTTGTTTATGAAACACTCTCTGACTTTTCAGACTTAATCCTTCCTCACACAGGCTGAAATTAAAGCAGCTGAGAAGTTTTAAAAGCCAACGTGAGAGTGTTTACTCTCTCAGTTTGGGATCTTTAACTGAATACAAGCCCTGACTGTGAGAGTGCAGAGATATTCTACAAACTACAGTCTATAAAAGCGCTGATGTGTGGATGTAAACAGCATTTAAAGATGTTACTGCACACTCTACGTTAGATGTTTTCAAGCTCAGTCTGCACATTCTGTTCCCTGCACAACAAGTGAAGACATGTAAAAGAAGCTCTGAAAAACTTCTATCTTCTATCTGAAGCTGCAGACTGACCACTTGTTTAAAAAATTAAGGGGAGGTGTGTGAATTTAGTGCATAAAAACAAACACACCTGCAGAAATGTGACAGGGACAGTGTTCAAGCTGAGCTGGTGAAGTAACCCCAGGGAGTGTGTGAGAGAGCTTCCTATAAAATGAACTCTGCAGGTTAATAAGGACAGAAAAGGGCAGAGGAGCAGCACGAGGTCCTGCTGCAGAGACTAAACCCCAAAACAATTAGTGAGCTCGGCGAACGAGGGAGCAGCAGGGAGGAGAATCGATCAACACTCAAAAACAGAGCAGAAACAGGAGAATTTGTTTCTTTTTTGTCACATGCATGCATAAAGGGCGCCGTGTTAATTCTGCAAAGTCGCTCATTTGTGTCCGTAAGAGGCTGATTACGATGTCAGACTCATGGGAAAAGTAATCACCCTCCTCCGCAGAGACCTGTGGACATAATTCGGGTGCATCGTGTCCTTGTTGGAGCGCTTCACTGTTTATACTCTCTGAATCCGTCTTCAC
>RPOG01007141.1:0-19718 GCA_008086565.1 Thalassoma bifasciatum
ACACACAAAAGGTGGTATATACATGAAAATAGCAGTAATTGCCACACTTTACGTTCCACATGTCATTAATAAAAGAGATAGCACTCAACAGATATGTGCCAAGAGGGTTGTTCAGTCAACAGGGTCAATATCAATATCAATATCCAGTTGGAGAAATCTAACATGCTCTATGAATGGTAACCATATTTTGTTAAATTTTGTATCTAGACCTCGCAGTGAGTACCTAATTTTTTCCAGTTTCATAAAGGTTAAGACATCCTTAATGTCTTACACACACCACGTCAAGGTGGGGACTCAAAGTTTTCTTCTCTTAATTCAAGATTTTGTCCATATACATTGGCAAACATTAATAATCTGATTAGCAGTTCTCATTTCAGCCCTATCTGAAATATCAGCCTCAAACACGAGCTGTAAAATCAGGAGAGACGCTGGAAGCCAAAGTCTCGTTGGTTGCATCACAGATACCAAATAAAACGATCTCTTAGAGCTTTATCTTGGCATTTAACCAAAGTTCTCCATCTCTGGTGGCCCATATAACACCTGAAGAGGAGGTATTTGTCTGTTTTTAGTCTTTATTCTGTTCTCCTGGTGCCCTGAGTATCTTTGTGTGATTTACAGCTCAAAGAAATAACAATTTTCCTCAGGGATGAATAACATTGGAATTTTGGTCAATATCCAATATGCTGATATTTTACAGCTCATTTAGCCATTTACAGATATTTTGTTCTCCACACACCTAAGTGACCTCTCGCAAAAGCCCGCCCCCAAATGGTCATTGTCAAATCACACGTCCTAGCAACTGTTAATATGTAAACAAGGTCCATTAAGCTGCCGACCTCTGACAAGCAAAATGGTGAAGCGATGTGCCCGCCCTAGAGTTTGGCTGGGGGAGTCAGAGCTGTAACAACTATCATGTTATTTAAATATTTCAGTCAACATCCTCCTGAAGCAAACAAGTGTCCCCACCTACAGTAACAGGAGGATGTGGACACAGATAAACATATTTTAACAATGCTACGCTAACATAAGATAAGTTACCCGACAGTGTAAGAGCATGACTGGTCCACAAGGCTGTGCTCGTTGCATTTGAGGTGGAGGTGGTGGGGTTTCTCTGATTTTCCCAGTGTCCCCATCGTTCCTTATTTTAGTATTTTGGATAAACCCCTCGGCTGCATATTACAGCCCCTTTTGCCTCCATCTGGAGAATATTGCTCCAAAAAGAGTCACTGACACACACTGGTTTACTTCTCCCCGCCATGACACTGTGTTGAAAGTCCATCAGCGTCAAGAAGCTTGTCGGGCTAGCAACAGTAACTAAGAGGGGCGGAGCTTTTGTGAAAGGTCAATTGCAGAGATCATCAACTCTCTTTTGTACTAGAATTGGAGTACAGTAACATGGTACATACTCTTATCACATTTTTTTTTCCATATTATTCATGTTTTTGGTAAAATAGTAAAAATGCTTGAAATCTAGATGCATTTGCATCAAGAAAGTGCTTAATGTTGAAATTGTGCTCAGCATTTCAGCATTGAGCCTTTCCTGCAAGGAAATGCAAGAGCGTTGGAATGTGGTGCTCAGGGTAGACCTTGATGTTTGAGGCTCAACCGAGAAGAAAAAAGTCTTTGCTTGTTCAGGCTCAACTGTAAACTCTGAAGCTAAATGCTGCTGCTGTCTTTGCTCTGATGTTAATAATAATAATAATAATAATAATAATAATAATAATAATAATAATGCATTGTCTTTCAAGGCGCCTTTCACGACACCCAAGGTCACCTTACAAAGGGTAAAAAACACATAAAAACAAAATACAGTTAAAAACAGCAACATAAAAGCAATAGAATAAGGGACAATATGGAACAGTTAAAACAGTAGGTATTGTGAAACAGATGAGTTTTGAGTTTTGATTTGAAGATGGGGAGGGTGGCAGAGTTACGGAGATCCGATATGTTGATATGTTGGCGAATGTCTCGTCTTAAACGAGTTACATCAACAGTCTCACCTTCAACATTTGGGACACGAGCCTCTTTCAGACGACAGGATGAAAAATCTCACTTGTGTAACCACAATTTCCTCCAAAGGAACAAGCAGGGAAATGACAACAGATTGTCAGATTATGGCGGTTTACACAGATTACGACCTGGAACACGGAAACAGGACGTGATAACAAGATCAGAGCTTTTCACCCGGAGTGTGACGTCACAAGTTTGAGTCTTTATCGGGTCACTCTGGGAAAAATGAAGTTCAGAAAGACTGTCGGTTATTTCCTGTAACTTGAAATAGAAACACCAAACGTTTTGTTTGCTGTGGGTAAAGCCAAAGTCATCAGTGTGTATATAAATATTTTTGCTCATGGAGGCAGAAACTCTCACTTGGTATCCTGATGACACAGAAACTTTCATTCTCACTGATATTTAAGACATAAATCTACCCACACTGAGCTTAATCAAAGCAATAATTTTCACTAATGGACCCAAAGAGACTTAACGATCATATGCAAGCCTTTCACTTTTTGTTTATAATTTAGCAAAGCTGCATTAGCTGTACTTTGTTTTTGTTTTTTTTTAAGTGGATTCTGCAGATGCTTTGTTTTAGGTTGCTTGTCCAGATATCACGTCTTTTATAAAAAAAATGATGTTCTCCAGATTCTCGCTGTCTGACATAAATGTGCAAGATTAGACGCGTGATTCACTGCATTTCTGGAAGCATTGACAGAAGATTTCAAAAGAAATCTTAAAACTTATCTTTTCAAAAAAGCATTTGGCTGGTTGGCAGTACTGGGCTCTCCATTACCACCCTAGAAATTATTCTTAAAAGGGTTTTTAATGTGTTTTTTAATTGTCTTTAATTGTGTCTTACTCTGTAGCACTTTGAGATTGTCTAAATGTAAAGTGCAATACAAATAAAATGTATTATTATTATTGTCAGATTTATGGCACATTATCTCGAATCGAAGAGTAAATGAATAAAAGGGAGTGTGTGTGTGTGTGTGTTTGTGTGTGTGTATTATCTTGTGTTGAATCTGTGTTTTTCTGAGGGTTTGACTGTGTTTGCGGGTTTTTTTTTTTCAGGTACATCTGTTGCTACTATAACTGCCACTGATGCGGATGATCAAACGTATGGGAACAGCGCCAGGCTCGTATACAGCATCCTGCAGGGACAGCCCTATTTCTCTGTGGATTCAGAAAACGGTGAGTCCAACACAACAGGAGCTTTTGATTGAAGAATTTCTATGTTCAGAGATACAGAGTCATAAACACGCAGTAAGTTCTCCTGATCCTATTAAACTAAGACTTCTACTTTAAGTCCCAATAAATAACTTTTACCGAAAAACAGTTACGTGACGTCATTAAGCTGAAATCTCCACTTTGGTTAAATTGGTTAATTCCCAGTTCCAGCTTTGATGTGACTTAAAAAGATGATTTATCTGTTTAAAAACGAAGAACATCTGTGTGAACTTCATGTACAAAACTAATGAGTTTCTAACATAAGAGACGTCAGTGAAGTGTAAATCTGTTACCAAGTAACAGCTGCCACAGGGTTCAATCAGAGCCATAAATAACCTGAACAAGAGAGACAATGAAAGCCACGTTTATGTGAAAATTACAGGTGTGTGACGCTGTGGAAAATGTTGATAAAAAAAGTGATTTTGATATTTCTATATCATGTTTTATTAGATGAAAAGCACCAAGTTTAAACTCTATCCAAACTTGGCATTGATTAAAATCTACAGCAGAAACAACTCATTTATTTTTTTCTTTTTCTTTTTGGCTTTTCTGCATCTCTTTGCAAGTCTCAGCAGTTTAGGATGGTGCGTTTAGGAGAATCTGAATTTTCCATACTACTGACAGTAACAGGGTTAGGTGTTGGATTTTGTAGTTACTATGCTTTGGTTGTCTTCAAACTCCTCTATAATCATTTGCTGTTCAATTTGTGTGAAAAAATGTCCTTAAAGTCGTCCCTAAAAAATTAAAATGACAACTTGGCGTTGTTGAATTCTTTGTTTGGGCATATTGTGTCAAAACTCTGAATTAAAGAGTCAAAATCATGATGAAAAAGTGGAAATCATGAGTATAAAAGTAGAAATTTTGAAATAAAAGTCAGGATTTTAACATTATACGATGATGGAGTTTTGTTTTTTTAGATAAAAGTCCAAATAATGTGGAAAAAGAGTTTGAATTGTATAAAAAAGTAAATTAAAATTACAACATTAAAGTGGAAATCACAAGAAAAAAGTTGAAATTTTAAAATAAAGAGTACAATTTTAGAAAGATAAGCCAAAAATTTTGGATAATTGTCCATTTCTTTTCAGCTAAAAGGCAAGACTTTAAGATGAAAAATCAAAATTTGGAAAGAAATGATCAGAATTATGACATAAAAGCAGAAGTCATGAGAAGAAAATTAGATTTTGAAATAAGTCGAAAGTTTCAAATTACACAATGATAGTCAATTTTTTTAGATAAAAGCAAAATTAATGGGGAAAAAGTCAAGATTTTGAGATAAAAAGTAAAGTTGAAGATAAGTCTAATTTTTTGGATTCGTCAAAAAAATTGAGATAGTTGAGTCAAATAGTTGAGACAAATTATGAGACAAAAAGTCATTTTTTTTTAGAAAAGAAGCAACATTTAATTGAAGTCAAACTTTGAGAGAATTTTTAGATCAAGCAAAAGTCATTAGAAAAAAAAAACTTGAGATAAAAAGTCAAAGATTTGAGGGAAGAAAAATTTCAACAGATCCAGTTTTTCCTATTATAATTCTTTACTCTCTGAAATTTCTATTCAAATAAGAAAAACATTAAAGGGAAAATAAGATTCTTATCATGATACTTTGACAATGTTATTAAATCATGTGAAGAAGAATAAATCACAGCTCAGATTCAAAGTTAATATCAGAACCACAAAGAGAGGGAAGATTGAAAGATGGGCTGAGATAAGTTTAGCCATAAATCCTGAAGATACTGAGCCACATGAAAATAAATAAACGCGGAAGGTTAAAGCAAAAAGGTATCGAAGTAATGGATGATCTCAGGAGGTCAAAACACAAATTTTATCACCTGTTTCTACACATTTGAGAAGCGTCAAGGATTGATCGAATACACAAAATGATTTTACAGATGCAATCCAACAAGAAAAAGGTTATTCTGGTCAGAATTAAAAATGAACCAAAAATGTGTCAAACACTGTTGTAACTGCACGAAACAGGAAGAGATGAATACACACATGCATGTTTCTTGAGTTTCTGGGTTTTGTTAGTGTGAAACTTATCGTATTAGAAGTATCGTGGCTAAATTGAGCCGGACAGAGTAAAAAACTAAATGAACAGGCTGCTCTGAGCTTTGTCCAAACTTTTTTTTTTCCACTTGGTGCCAATCCTGGCTGTTCTCAGCTCTCATGCTGTTTCTTAGAACATGTGAGTATGTAGTTAGAAAAGGAGACTTTTTCACAGGACAGAATGTTTGTTAGAGTCAAGATGCTGTAGTAAAGTTGAAGGAAACTTAAGTTATGAGATATAATTCTGAATGTTGCTCCTCAAAGTAGCGTCTGACATTTATTGACATACGTCTGACAACAGGAAAAAAAAAAGCACATCCTCTGTGTCACTTTCATCCCCGTCTTTGCAGCACACCGCTCACAGCTCAAGTCTCAGCATGCCAAAGGCCCTTTTTAACTCCTCCACCCCTTCACTCCCCGTCCTCTTCCTGCTCCTTGAATGCTGCACAGAAATGTAGCATATCTGACAGCACAAGAATGTTGAAAATAATCCAGGCTGCAGCTACATTTCCCCCTCAAAACAAAATTGGCAAACCTAATTAGCTGTATATAAATGCAATTTTCTAGCAGCCTTGGTCGAGTACGGGGATGGAATTGATCTTAATCTGATCTCAATTACTGTAAAATAGCAAATGCGTTTCGACGAAATGAAGTTTTTTCTTTTAAACTGACAAAAATGCTGGAAAGGATTGGGTTTGTTTTTCTTTTTTTCCAGGCACCATAAAGACAGCTCTGCCCGGCATGGACAGAGAAGTGAAGGAAAACTACCAGGTGGTGATTCAGGCCAAAGACATGGCCGGACAGATGGGTGGACTTTCGGGGACCACGACCGTCAGCATCACGCTCTCTGACGTCAACGACAGCCCGCCGCGATTCGCCAACCGTAAGAACGAGAAGAAGGCGCCCATGCTGCGCTGATTTATTTCAGACGTCTTTTCATTTCATTTCACCTTTCAAGTCTTAACTTTGTAACACCTGAGCCTCAAAATGCTAGTCTGTGTCATGGAATTTTCCTAATTCCTTATTATTCTACATAATTATTACCTTAACTTCCTCTGTATGTCTCAAACATAGTCACAGCCTGTTTCTCTTGTATCAGGATGAGAGGGACATCCCAAGCTGAACTCATTGGTCTCCTAAACAGACATAACAACCTTCAGAAAAGATAAATACTGAATACACAGAGAGGTCTGGCAGAATTGACTCTGCACTACACTGTACAAGTGTACTGTCTGTCTCTTCTCCTTGATCAAGCTACATCAACCTTTTCAACTTAAGTCATCTGAGTCTCCTGAGTCTTCTTTGTCAAGTGGTCAAGCTTCCAGGAAATTCCTCAACAGTCTGGACTGTTTTGACTTATTTTGACTTTTAAATGGTCAAAAAATGTCCTGAAAGTACGACGAAGTATTAGGGCCACATTAAGAATAATATTTTTTTTTGCTTCATATTTTACCATGAGATTAAAGTCGAAATTAATTATTTTACTACGAGAATAAAGTCAAAGTAAAGTCTTATCAGAAGGAGGTAAGGATCAAATTAGAAGAAGACAAAGAAGAATGAAACGAGGATGAGAGTGCTGCAGTTAACAGGTAAGATTAAAAATGTATTAAAATGTTCTTCTCACTAAGCATACCCAGTTTTTTTTGTCAACAAACATGTTTTTTGTCAACAAACAACATTTTTAATCTCTTAGTAAAATAATTGATTTCGATTTGAATATGTCAAATATGAAGTGAAAAAAAAATCTTAATATACTCCGTCGTATGAAAGCAATTGCTTAGGCCCATTTTTTTCTAGAATACCTGGAACTTTCAATATCTGAATATTATTTCCAATTTACTGCATTTTATATGAGAGATAAACAGTTTAAACTGAAGAAAATTGCAAGGA
Organism: Thalassoma bifasciatum; assembly: GCA_008086565.1. Taxonomy (NCBI): domain Eukaryota; kingdom Metazoa; phylum Chordata; class Actinopteri; order Labriformes; family Labridae; genus Thalassoma; species Thalassoma bifasciatum. Next base: position 7,159 of record RPOG01007141.1, read on the forward strand.
AATAATTGAATTTTTGAGATTTAGAAGAAAAAAACATTTCAATCAAACAGAGCAAACAAATCCTACAAGATAAACTGAAATATTTAACATTGACAAAAGTCTCTGACAGCATCATCAACTCCTCCAGGATGTCTGCTCCTCATCATGAGACAAAAACTGAAACTGAAAGTAGAGGAAAAATATATTCAGCTGCTCTCACATATTGTACAGAACAAATAAGGCGTGGCTCATTGTTTTTTTAAAGATGAACAACAACATAAGCCTCGCATCATGCTCACACGGTTCATAGAAGACTTGAAACACTTTTCTGAAACAGCAGAAATATTACATGCCCTTTATTACACATTTACTACGCATTTTTAACACTGAAGTACATGCACTTTAAACAACTAAGACTTGATACACTGTTCTTTAAAAAGTCCGAACACCATACAAGGGTTAATCTACACATGAAATCATGTTTAAGTAGTAAAAACTAGTTAGAGAAAGCTTCATTCACCCTGAAATTCATCCCATCAAACGCAAACTTTTCTCACATGAAGTTGCTCCTTCTGATGCTTCCTTTGTCTGAGAATCATGCAGAAACTTCAGAGGAGGTTTTATAACCCAGTGGGATCTTCTTTTTGGAATTTTTGGAAAACTAAGCTTAATTTTCTCTGTGCTTCCTTTTGATTTATCCACTCTAAAGTCTGTGTTTTGTTCCTCAAATGGGTTTCCTTCAATGTTGTGGAGAAATTGCCGTATCAACCTTATTTCGGCTGAAAGAGCAACATCTAAACTTTCATGAACTGTTGAAACTTTTCTGATTGTTTTGGAATAACAAACATTCAAATTGAGTTTCTACAAATGTGTCTGTGTTGACACATCCAGGGTTAAAGGGTTAAATTAAGTTGAACTTTCATAACTCATTATGTGAAGTAGAAATAAATGAAAAAAGCACATTATTAAATCTTATTGAGCTTAACAAAAATAACCCGCCCAAATCTAACTGATCTAACAAACTTCACTGTTTTGCTTTCGACTACATTACATTATTGAATCAAGGCATTTCAAACTGATCTGATACATAAAAATACATTGGAAACAGTCATTTATTCAACAAATTACATTAATTCAACTGATAGGAAATTCTCTTTTTTCTCAGTTTCCATTTAGTCTCGTTCTTTATTATCATTCAAGGTGTTTTATTTTACCTGTTTGAAGTCCTTTTTAAATCAGGTCTTTTTTTTTTTACACTTTACCTTCCAAGTCAGACTTTTAATTGGGTTTTATTTATTCATTCATCCCTGAGTTCATTAATCTCACCTATTTAAGCTTTAATTGAGCTGCATGTGTTCATTTATAAACCTGTCGAATTCTTATTTGACCCCTGGAGTTGGATTTTTGCTTGAGTAAAAAGTTTTACATGTCTGGATTTTGCGTAGATTCCTTTCGTGTGACGGCGGTGGAGTCCACGGATATCGGAGGCGCCATCGGTCGGATTAAAGCCGATGATCCGGATGTTGGAAGAAACGCCGAGATGGAGTACAGCATCGTCGGCGGTCACGATATATTCAACATCATCACAGACCAAACAACACAGGAAGGAGTCATCGTTATCAAAAAGGTAACAGGAAGCCGTCCTCATCTCACCCTCAGCTGGCGGCAGCAGCGGCGGCGGTTATGTAAACGTTACCTGATTAATAATGGCTGTGCAATCAGACAAAACACTTCCCGTGAAGAGTTGCATGTTTTCATACAGCTGCAGAGAAAAGTCCTCTGACTTCAAGACAAGCTGAAGGGTTTCAAGTGTAGCTCTTTAAGTAAAATAAATGCATTGAGTTTAACCCAGGAGATTGATTTTTACACAAGTAGGAATCATAATCACACAACTCCAGACACAGACTCAAACGTGCGTGCAGAAAAAGGTTGAAGAAGCCCGTATTTATTCCTTTAAGAGGGGAGTTTGAGTCTTTAAAGTTCAGGGGTTTCTTTCCGCTTTCCAAGTTTTTATTGTAGGTTTTAATTAAAATTTCAGCTGACGTTTTATCTGAGCTTAAAATGTTCCTTTGACTTCAATGAGAGAGTAGAATAGTGCAGTTCGAGATTATGAGTAGCCCCTGATAACGTTTATTCTGGTAATAAAGACGTATGACAGAGTTTATTTTTGAACTCCAGAGCAGAATCAGATACCCTGTGAAATGAATAATATAAAGCGCTCTTTTTGCTTTTAGTTTTCCCATAAGATCTCACAGATCAGTATTCCTCACTTGGATTTGTAACTTTGAATTTAGAGTGTGGACGAGATAAAGGCAGACAAATGAAATGCGAAGAATTGCCTATCAAAATCCTGGAGGCGGAGTGTTTTTTTTTTTTTTTTCTTTTTATGGAAAAGTCTGCAGCTTTGACTTCTGATGCTCTTTCATCTGCAGGCGCTGGATTACGAAAGTAAGAGGGACTATGAGTTCAGAGTGGAGGTGAGAAACACATACTTAGACGCGAGGTTCATCCACGGTTTGCAATTCAAAGACTACGCCACGGTCAAAGTCACAGTGGAGGACGTGGACGAGCCGCCCGTTTTCACCAGGAACCCTTACATCATCGAAGTGCACGAGGACACGGCTGCTGGCAGCTTCGTCGGCGTGGTGTCGGCCAGAGACCCGGACGCCGACGGCAAACCAGTCAAGTATGTCCTAAGACACAGCAAGACGAGTCTAGAGCTCAAACAGTGCCAGGCTGTTAGGGCCAAATGCCCAATCACTATAAAGAGACAAAGCCTGCGAGCTCACTGCACGCCACTCCAACTTCTTACATCCACGTTTTGATCTCCTCGCTCTCCAAACTCTCACAGCTAGAGCCAAAGATCAGTGAATTCTCTTCATAATGGTTCAGAAATATCAGGTGTTTGATGGGGTCTTCCTACGGGAATCTGGACGCACCTCTTTTTAATTAAATCAGTGTGATTTCAATAACAGTTTGCAGGCGAGATCTGTGAAAATAAAATTGGCATCTCACTGAACATTTTCAGTCTGAAGGGCGACATTTTCTGCATGGATTCCTCCAGAAACTTTAGTGAGTGTATGATTGGATTATTGGATTACTGACTCATTGATTTGATTTTAATAATTGGGGTTTTATGAGGAAAGACCTTAGACATACATTCTCAATAGCTGCCAGTAGGTGGCTTCTCCAAAGGCTGCAAACAGAGGCCTGATAAAGAAGAGAACAGCTGATTTTCTATCTAAATAGAGCATTTTCTGTTGAGTTAAAGGGACAGTGAGGACTTTTAGGTCTCCTTTCTAACTTTACTTTTCTTTATTCAACACATATTTAACTGGATACAACAAAAGATAATGTATTTATCAACAGTAACAAAGCGCTGTTGTCTGAAACATGACAACAATCGAACTTTTTTGGTTTGGAGCATAGTTTAGTAGCCCGCTACATTTAGCTGAGCTACTCACAGCTTGGTGCTCTGAGACATAACTGTAACTTGTAATGTTAGTGAATCTTGGTTGTGTTCTACCAGTGCTCATCTACCAAGGCCAACTGCAGAATAACTGCTGCACATAGGTTGGAATAAACGTGATAATACTTTAGCCTCTAGCGTTTGTTTTGGCCTTTTCGTTGTGCTTTGGCTTTTCGCTTGTTTTTTTTTACCTTCATTTTGCGTTTATGGCCTGTTTTTTAGCCTATAGCTCATGTTTTAGCTTCAAGCTTATGTTTAAGCCTTTAGCTTGTGATTTAGCCTCTAGTTCTTGTTTTAGCATTATCCTTAGTTTAGACTTTTAGCCCATGTTTCTGTCCTTGGCTTCGCTTTTAGCCTCCAGTCTGTGTTTCAGCCTTTATGATCTGTTTTAGCCTTTTGCGCATGCTCTCTCATAGAAATCATTTTCAGCAGAGGACAACTTAGATCTCTTTTCTCACTGCTGAACTTTGTAGGTTTTTAATAGTATTTAGAAATAACCATTTTTTTGTGCTGTAAATCTCATTTAAACTGTGGATTATGATCAAGAATATATCTAGAAATCATACTTTTTTTAAGCTCACTGAGAAAGTCCTCACTGTCCCTTTAAGGTTCCAAAATTAATTTTACAGGATCTTTCATGAAGGATGGTAGTTTTTGTGAACTATAACCCCATTAAGACTGAAATGGACCATATAGTAGGTTTGAAAGTGTCCAACAAGCCAAGATGTCGGTGGCTAAAATGTGGCAATTGAAGCTTCAGAATAGTTTTCCACAAACCCAGCAACATGAAGTTATTTTGAACATTACATAAATCTAAAAACTAACCTCACTTACTATCACAGAGCATCTTTTTATATGATGTGAAGATGATTTCCACTTTCCTAACCCCCTTATCTGAGAATTCATTACCTGTGATTATTATTTTTCATATTTCGGAGATTAAGCTTCTTATTGAAGCATTTCCTTCTTTTTTTTCACCTCAACTCTCCAATTTTTTTTGGACCAAACACTGATTCCCCCGTGGAGAAGTGAGCGCTCACGATTCAGCAAACTTAGATAATAATCAATGACTTATTAAGCAAAGATTTCCTCGCCTGCCCAGGGGGGTGTAATGTCTTAGTGTGGCGATGTGATTGTTTCTAAACTCATTGTTCCAGTTTTAATTAAACTCGTATAAAATCAATGTGAAAACAAGCAACACATGGTAGAAACACAAAGTCTCCTCTTATCAGTTTTTTTTTCTTCTTAAGCAGGAGGTTGAAAATGTGCCCACTTGGCTAAATCTAATCCATCAGCTTTGCCATGTGTCAGTGTGGAGGGGGGAGACAGTGAGGAGGGGAGGGTGGGGTGGGGTGGGGGGGAGAGAGAAAGGATATTATTCATGCTTCCCTCCTGGTCATTTCCCCGGTGGAAGACGATGGCGGCGGCGAACCTGTGAAGTGAATACAGACGCTGTTTATTTCCCTGCATTATGTAAGCCCGCCGTGGCACCGCACAAAGTCAAAGTGAAAGAGCCTAATTTGCTGTATTGATTCACACAGCTTAGTGCCGCCATTCCACACATATGGCGCCTGCCCGTCTCTGACACAGAGATATGCCACTCCCGGCGCGTGCCACATGGCGTATTGTATTGCATATTCAAATTTCAGCAGAATATGAAGGTTGACTATGATAAATGAGCAGGCATGGCGGGAGATATATCATCTTCTTTGACATTAGGAAACATGAATCTTTATTCTCTCTTTGAAAGTAGTGATGTCATGCATAAAGCAGATTTATACCAAAGAAAGAAAGAAAGAAAGGGCATTTTGAGTCAGTCTTTTCTGGATTAAGTTTGCAGATGAGAGATAAAAACGTTACATTTTTAAGTCTTTCTTGTACTTTTTTTTTTCCTGTCATGATTGAATCTGACAGCTAAAGACAGACAGGAAACGTGGGGAGTAGAGAGAGAGAGAGAGGAGGAAGACATGCAGCAAATGGCGGTGGCTGGGAGAGGAACCAGCAACAGATGCGACGAGGACTGTTTCCTCTGTTCATGGGTCGCGCTTAAACCAATCCGCCAAATAAACCTCACTTTTAAAGCAAATATTCAAAACTGACAAGCCACAGCTCTTTGAAGCCTTTAGTTTTGCATTTTGGCTGTCACCGCTTTGGTTTTGGATCCATTCGCAATCACATTATGAAGAAAAATCTGAATATGCTTTAACAGAATTATTGATTTTAATTGGAGGAGCAAGCAGAGTTGAGTCTGACCAATCAATAATATATATTCAAACAAATCTGCACATTCAAAACTGTGTCTATAATTAAGCGTACATTTCAGGTGTCCTAAAAAGTGTGCTGACTATATATTTTATGTCACCACCTGACCTCCATCAGCTCATATTTCTGTGTATGTTCTTTACATTTTGGTCATTTTAACATCAACAGTATTTACCAAGAAAATGTCGATAACAGAGTTTACGAACAATTAAATCACACCATTCACAGACAAACGTTTGGATGAAATATTGATGAGTGGGAGTTTAAAAAAATATCAAACTTTCTTCAAGGTTCCCACCAAAAAGGCTGTGACCTCATATGATTTGAGTCATGTGACTTTAAAGCAAACTGTTGCTGATTTGACACAGTTGACACTGATTTCGCGGACTCACACAAAGTGAATAATTTTATGGGTATTAAATATTTAAATTGTTTTTTAAAATAGCTTTGTCATATTTTTATGATTACTTTGAACACATAAAGCTATGAATAATTGAAAAAACAGGTATTCTGGTATTAATTTTGAAGGGCAAACTTGACATTTAAGAAATCAGACAGCGCCAAAACTGCAAATTCAAATACACAGTTTACATTTTTTTGCTAAATAAATTATGGGATCTATTAACTTTCTGTGTTAAATGAAAGTAAAATACCACCCAAATGACTCAATGTAAAATTCATAATTGCTTTGTCTCATTATTTTGTAAAATTGATAAGTTTATCCCATGGACGTGGAGTATTCCCTTAATTCTAGAATCACTCAAATTCTATCTTTACAGCTTGTCTCAATCAATATGTCTCTTTTTTTGAACCACAATTGGTAAAACTAACTTCAAATTTGCAGTTTAGATAATGAACCTCGCAGGAAAATGTCTCTTAAGGGAATATAACAAGTACATTTATGAATTTTCTTGTACTCAATCAGGTTAGTTGCTTTCTGGTGCCTCCAGAGAAATGTCCAATGTCCTCTGAAAAAAACAGAATACCAATTTTGTTATGATGCATTGTGGCAAAATGTTCATAGTTCTAGAAATTCTGATTCTTCTGTTGATTTTTACGCCTCCCTTTTCTGCGCGTCATACTTTCAGATACTCCATCGATCGGCACACGGACCTGGAAAGGCTGTTCAACATCGATTCTGTAAATGGCACCATCACAACACTGAAAGCTCTGGACAGAGAAATGTCCAAATGGCACAACATCTCTGTGGTTGCCACTGAAATAAGTGAGTCTTTGTTTCTGTTTCTTCAATATGTTTTGTTTCTGTAATGACGTTCATGCTGATTTCTGTCTCATTCTTCTAGTTCTAGTTTTTATTTCTTTGAAAATATATAAACAGACAGTTTTACTTTGGAGGACAAGATGTCAAAAGGCCTGTGATTAATACCAACAAAATAACCAAAGTAGCTTTTCAACTGTTATACTACTATAAGTGCAGCCAGTTAGATCATTACAGCATTCTTAAAGTTTTGTTTAGCATCAAACCTATTCAGTTTAGAAGAGGTAAAATAAAACCCATGTATTATCCTACACTACACAAATCTCCCCCTGTTATATTTTTCCCAGTATTTGGTAATATTTTGAGTCAAATGTCATCACTTAACTCAAACTCCAGGTGATCCTCATGTTTTATCCAGTTATCTTTTTGCAACCCACTAAATATTTTGTAAAACACAGCTGCCCTGTTTGTTGCATTTTCCAGAAATCCCAACACTGGGTTCTTATCCTGAATAGACTGGCTCTTGATTATCTGCAACTGGTTACCAGAGGGATACGGAATATCTGTATTCGATTCCCCGTTCGGGCATAGATGGCCTTTCTGTGTGGAGTTTGCATGTTCTCCCCGTGTATGTGTGGGTTGTCTTCCCACAAACCAAAAACATGCCCACATGGTTATGTCAGTTGATTATTCTAAATTGCCCGTAGGTGTGAGTGTGTGAGTGAATGGTTGTTTGTCTCTATGTCAGCCCTGCGCTTGACTGGCGACCAATCCAGGGTGTACCCCGCCTCTCGCCCATTGACAGCTGGGATAGGCTCCAGCCACCCGCGACCCTGAATAGCAGGATAGACAGTTAAGAAAATGGATGGATGTTAAACTGTTAAACTGAATTGATGAACGGTATAAACAACAAAAAACATTGCATAATACTTTAATTTCATGTTGAGCTTGTTAGTTCCCAAATTTACTGTATACATTTGGAGCAAATTTATACAAATTAACATTTTTGGCTTCATTTCACCTCTTCAGTGAGAAAAATCTATCTGTTTTGATCTTGAACAAGCACACTGAAACCTGGATGAATTCCTGGGGGATGATCATGAATGACAGAGGATCTTGATTTGGTTTTGTTGAACTTCATCACTTGTGTCGCTGTTTATGCAGGGCTCATGTGCACAAGTACGTCCATATGGAAATAATGGAAACGTCACACTTTTGAAATTAAAAGCAAGACAGTCGTATTGATTTTTTTTGTTTATATTCTAACCATTAACTGTATAAAGAATGGACAGCGTGCTTCCGCCTGTCACCGTTCAACGATTTTGAAGCCAAAAAACCCCGTTTCTCTAGCCGCCATTGTGCAGCCAGAGTCTGCGCAGTAGAGAATTTCCGGTGGAGCCAAGTAAAAAAGAGAAATAAAAATATTTATTTCTTCTTCTTCAGAAGGTTTAGTCTCCTTTTGGCTCTTTCCTGAAGTTTCTTATATCCCCGATAAAAACTACTCACGAACGGCAGCTGTCAACTATCGTAAAACGAAACTTATATTGCGGTTTTTAACGTCCAATAACTAATGAGAAACTAACTTCTCAGAAAAAAAAACACCTGAACACCATGCAGCCAAATGACATCATCATACTACCTTAGTGTAAAGATGAGAGAAACGTTTCTACGAGATATCGCAATTTTTTTAAGTTTTTCCGGCTCATATCTGGAATACATAGGGAGGCGGGGCTTATGACCTATACTGCAGCCAGACACCAGGGGTCGGAGCATCTGCTGGAGGCTTCAGTTTGAGCTGAACGTCGTTACGTCCACTCATTATACAGTCTATGATTCTAACCTATGATTAACCTCTCGCGGGCCTGACAGGGACGCCCAAAGGGCCGGATGTGGCCCCCAGGCCTTGGTTTGCCCATGTCTGGTCTAACGGATCTTTTAAGCAAAATACATATTTTGCAGAGTGCTCAAAGCAAAGTGAGTGACAGGAGCACACATACAGAAGAGAAAATGACAGTGAAACTAAGTATTAGCTCATCATCATCACATAATTATTGATCAATACTGCTACCAACATTGGTATCAATATTTGGATCAACCCACCCACCTCTACTGTGAACTTCTCTCCAGGTTATCCTAATGAGACTGATTTCTTTTCAATCATATCCTTTCAGATAACCCTCGTCAAACCACTCGAGTGCCTGTGTTCATCAAAGTGTTGGACGTCAACGACAACGCCCCTGAGTTTGCGATGTCCTACGACACTTTTGTCTGTGAGAACGTCAAAGCGGGACAGGTGAGAAAAACGCATTACGTCGTGTAATATCTTTAATGCACAGATTCTCATTTAGAAATATGATTTTAATGCATCCGCAAAGCGATGCTGCACATCATGCAAAACAAAGTTAAGAGCATTAGTGTGCGATGAGCAGCTGACTTTGGTAACTTCTTGTCAAAGTGGGATTACAGCCCCGAGAGGATCTGTCACAATGAAAACTGATATCTGTGCGGGAGACGTTGATCCTCCAGAATTTATGAATACATATATGCATTTAACTGAAATAACCTTGAAGTGTGGGAAGCATGAGGATGTGGTTTCTGGAGGGACATGTTTTTTTTTCAGTGTTTTGGGCAAAGAGCCAAACAGATAAACAACAGAAAACCTGAGGGAGGAGTTTCATGCCGGTCACTTCCTGACATGTACAGGGGGAGGTGACCCACAATACCCACGATGCATCCTGCACACTGATGGACCCATGTTTTGGGGACAGCCTCTCTCGCTGCAGCGGCATGTGTGTGTAGTTTCGGTCTTTGGAGAGGCAGCAAATCCTTTAATTATCCAAACACTCCTGGCTAATTGCAGATTACTTTGCATCTGATTGAGTTTCTTCTCAGTGACAGTTGATTTTTCTCGCAGCGGTGCGGCTCCACTGAGAGTCGGGAAACTCAGATGCATAAAGTGTCGAAGTTGTGACTGTATTATTTATCAATCTTTGTGCATCCAGGATAAGATGCCCTCTCTGAATGTGTTTTTCTGATCTCTCGTTCTGTTTTCCCGGCAGCTGATTCAGACAATAAGTGCTGTTGACACAGATGAACCCCTCGTCGGACACAAGTTTGTCTTTAGTATAAGTGCCACCAACCCGAACTTCACCATTGTTGACAGGGAAGGTAAGATAAGCCGATTTGCATTTTTATTGGAAAACCAAATGAAAGTGCTTCTCTGTGTACTTTCAAGTTAAACTTTGAAGTTGTAGGTTTGGGAATGAGTGAAATGGGTTTTTATATAATGAACATCTTAAGGGCCGTTACTTCAAATATGGTGGAAATCTTGAATTGGAACCGATTCTATAAAATAAGTTAGACATGAAAATGCATTTCCATTGTGAGATTGGAGTCTTTTTGATTGACTTCTTGAAAAAAAAAGCTTTTTTCTATGTCTGGAGGTGTTTGACAAAATTTCATTTTCAGAAGAGACGTTGTCAAAACACGGCTGTCAGGCTCTCATCCCACATCTACCCTTCATTGTGTTACAGACAGATTTTAGTTTTTCTGCCGCACAATAAAAATATCTGTCAGTGGAAAAAGAAGTTTCTGCCAGAGAAAGAGACAAGCAGTGGATGTTGAGCACATTTGCATTAAAAGGTCTGGTGTCTGTATACCTTCTCTCTTTTGAATAAAACCTCCAGAATATATTGTCCTTGTTTGGGTTGAGCTGGCATAAACAGTCCATAATGTCTGAGTCTGTGAATTTAATCCTGATGTCACTGTTGCTGGAGACTTTCTAAAGGAAGCTAAGTGTTTTTTTAAAAATTGGGGGCATGCTCTTGTTTAAAAAGTGGTGTTAAATGCTTCTAAAATTTGGTTCAAGTGTCTTGGGTCAGCCCTTTCCCTCCTTCTGACCCTTTGATAAAATCAAACATGCTCAGGTTTCTTGGAGGTTATACATCTCAGTAAGCGCTGTATAAGAACATTTTGGTACCAGGATCAAGAAATAAATGACATGATGTTATGAATTTCTACAGTTTATAAGAGATGCAGATTTTCCTGACAACGGCTCAAGTTTCTGACATAAACTAAGAATCTCTGCAGATATTCTTTAACACTGTAGGGGCTTGAAAGGCGTCATTGGTAATGTGTTTTCACCATTAACTCCAAATGTTTCGCCAAATTATAGACCTCTGACTCACCGTTGGAAGTTGTACTCTCAGGTTGGATGGATAGGCTCAAACACTCATATACCTTTATTCACAAGGCAATTATTATCTGCTTCCCCTCTATCTATTTGTTCTTATCATGCAGAGAAGTATCACACAGTGTTCTTTGCGCTCTTTGAACATCTGTGTGCTCTCAGTCTATATGATGTCAGTGTTTTTGTTTGGCTGTTTGAACAATTGATTCCCAGAATGACTCATAGTTGGTTTAATTTAATCAATAATGTTGTTTTTTTTGTAAACTGTACTTTGTTTCTCTTTATATTTTCCATCTGTGACTTAGTGCTGTTGCTGATGTCTGTTTTGGCAAAGTCTCTCATGAAAAAAGAGGTAATTTTTATATCAGTGGAAACAATTGGTTTAAATAAAGAATAAAGGATGAATAAAAATAAAATAAACCCATCAGAGTGCCAGTTCTAACATTTTCCAAGCACTCTTTAAATGACTGAAACTCCTCTCGCAAGAAAATTTAGGTTCCCTAGCAAACATGAGGGAAGTTTTACAGTGATATCCAAGGTACTGCAAAGAAATCTACATGCAATGATGTTTCTTTCACAGGCAATAATTGATGAGAGCTGTTCTTATTACCGTAACTCTTCAACAAGTTGGGCAAGTGGAAAAAAAAATAAACGGTTCAGAAGAGAAGATGAGCTTTCCAGGCATGATCTCTGACTTTTTCAAGGCAAAACTAACAATAAAAGTTAAAAAAAGACCAAGTAGGTTGTATGATTCTTGTGTTAAAAAGGTTGAAATGTATCGCGGAGACAGACCATTTCATGTAGAACCCACGACTGGGTACTAAAAGTTTATGAGAAGTCCTGGTGAACCAAAAGTTGAATTGAGAGGAGCCTCACTTAAAGGAACAGTTTAAGGTTTAAGGTACAGTGACATTTAGGGTCAACGGGTGGAGCGAGGCCCTCATCAGCACACAGTGAGTAACACACGTGTAAGTGAGTGGCAACCGGATAAAGACCAGTTGAAAGACTAAGTAGAAGAAAGTGGCAGTTGTATGTAAAATACTTTTGTATGAAGAGACTTTTCTGAGAGTAAAAAGTTCACAAACAGAGGATCACACACATTAAGGCCCCGTTTACATGACAACGGTTTTGGGGTGAAACCATAGACTGTATAATGAGTGGACGTAACGACGTTCGGCTCAAACTGAAGCCTCCAGCAGATGCCCCGCCCCCTGGTGTCTGGCTGCAGTATAGGTCATAAGCCCCGCCCCCTGGTGTCTGGCTGCAGTATAGGTCATAAGCCCCGCCCCCTGGTGTCTGGCTGCAGTATAGGTCATAAGCCCCGCCTCCCCATTCATTCCAGATATGAGCCGGGAAAACTTTAAAAAATTACGATACCTGGTAGAAACGTTTCTCTCATCCTTACACTAAGGTAGTATGATGATGTCATCTGGCTGCATGGT
>RPOG01007142.1:8460-19716 GCA_008086565.1 Thalassoma bifasciatum
CTGACTTTTTTCTCAGAATTCTGACTTTTTTTTTTTTTTAGATTTTTTTTTTCCTCAGTGGCCCTAATCCTCTTCCGTAATATTGCAACTACGATTTGTATTGCAATAATTTTCAGGTTCCTCATCTTGTGTTGCTTAACAAACACAAGCATTAAATCACTCTTTATTAAAAAAGCACCAAATTCAATGAACAGAATTAAGACTAAATAACTTTAAAAAAAGAAGAGCTATTGAGATATAGATGGGGAATTTGATTTTAAGTAGAACAATAATAAAAACAATGACTTTATTTATCGTGCACCTTTGAAAACAACAGTTGAGAAAGTGTGTTACAGCGGAGGTCCACAATAAAATCAACAAACAAACAAACAGTGAGTCAGACATAAATAAACAAAAAATAATTATACAGACCAAACAGAAGGAGAAAAGAACTTAGAAATAAAAATGTGAGACATCTTAAAGGTTTGTTCAATTGCTTGTTCATGCAGTTGAAACCATTTTTGCTACTTGTGACTGCTTTTTGCCTATTTTAATTACTTTTTACCATTTCATTTTTCGGCTTTTGGTTAACCTCTTACAGCCTAAGTGTTTTTTCTGACGTGTATTTTTTATTTTTCTTCACTTTTTAGGATCAGTAAGACCTAATTCATATAAAAAATAAATGTGGTCTCTGTACAAGAAGCTATGTTTTTGGTGTTATTAGTTAGCTACTAGTTTTTAGTTACACGTAAAGTTGTGATATCACTAAAAACGACATTGGAAGAGTCTCTTAATGTGATTAATAGGTTTAAGTTGAAAAAAAATGACGTTTCATGGGTCTGAGAGGCAAAAATGTGAACTCCATATTTGTGGACGTCAGGTCTTCAGAGGTTAATACTTGCTCAACTTTCTAACTATTTCCCAAGTTTTCTCTCATTTTTCAACCATTTTCACCCATTTTTGCTGCTTTTTGACAATTTCTCGCCACTTCTGGTCATTTTTGCTACTTTTCACACTTTGTCTCTTTGGTGTAGAGCATAAAATATTACCTGCAAAAACAATTTATTCTGACACATTTCAGCTCAAAGAAAAATTGCACGGTCTGTGATTAGAATATTGCAGCAGGTTTTTTTGTGACTTTATCTAATTTGCGATTAATTGCCCAGCTTTGGCTTGAAGTGACGGCTCTAGTGTTTGGAATTCAATGCATAACTTAACAATATTTGACCCTTTTACTACCAAAAATATGAAAACAGGGGTGGTGTTCAGCTCCGGCTGAGTCAGCAAGATTAAAACGCTGACCTCAAAGTGCAAACAAAAATATCACCATCTTGATGAAGAGTGAACGACGTGAATACGTCTTTAAAAATGTTGCCCTATTTCCTTCTCAGCTCTAAAGCGGTAGTGAGTCCGTGGTCGCTGTGACCTGGTTACACAATTCTGATAATGATGAGAAACACAGTTCGGGTCGTAAAGCAATAAAACGTGATATTTAGATGCAAAAAAAAAAAAAAAAGAACTTTGACTGCACTCACGATCGGAAGTCACTGTGAAGAGACTGAGATCATAAATGTGGTTCAACACATGATAAATAAAAGATAACTACCTGTGAACATCAATACATAAGTTTTTTATTTTACATGTGAAACAATCAAAACTTTTTAAAACCAAATAAAGAAGCTGAGTATGACGACAAAGCAAAGATAAATAAAAAAACATGTATGATACCGACTGAAATAAAAGCTCATCATGTTTGAAAAGGTTATTCACAGAAAGTCTATAATGAAAAGCTTAATGAAGAAGTTTAGTGTTAAAGTTTTACCTGAAGTGAACACCTGTCACAGCTGCGTCCGTGCGACTGTGAGCGACTTGTTGGTTCGCTTCCTTTTTCTACGTTTAGAGAGAGAGAGAGAGAGAGAAGGAAGTTACTGCTTCACACAGTGATGAAGTGAACGACTCTCACGTCAACCACATGAACCAGGCTCCTCTTTGCTTCATCGACCCTGTTGGTGCATTTGTAAAGAAACTAGTGCCCTCTGAGATATGGATGCAAATACACTAACACACACTAACACACACAACTTTGTTTCGGGGCTTCACAGTCGCCTCTGGGGGATAAACTCACCTCTGAAAACGCCCGACCTGAGGGGTCAGGACTTTCCACAGGTTCAAGGGACTTTTGCAAAAGGTTTTTGGTTGGTGGATCAGCCACAGCGTTTTTATGTCCCCACGACATAATAACCTAACCAAACTAACCAATGGACGTTTTTTGAGCCTCCAATCAGGTGTCAGCAGGTTTTAGTGTTGTTCTCCTGGCTGGCTCGCCAATTATAGCTGCATTTTCACCATAGGAACTTCCCTCCAGAGCTACCAGCCTCCCTCCGTCCACAATAAGCTGTGATAGACTTGATTTAGACCCTGTTTGTACTAGGGTTGGAAATTTGAGCTGGCGGTTATTGTGACCAAAACTACCACGGTTTTCGGTATTATCGCGGTATGTTTTTAAAATCTGTTCAACACGTTCAGAAAGCACTGATAGACCTAAACAAACTGAAATTTTTAAACAATCTAACATTGTTGATTATATTTCAAAAATATAGGCAAAACCTTATCAAAAGTGTAATTATTAACATCATAGGAACAAGGGTTCAGCAGATGCTTTATGTGTGAATTGAGAGTCAGAGGGATGATAAACTCCTGAGCGCTGTCGTCTCCTCCCTCCACCATTATTCAATTTCTTATCTCAATAAAGTTTAAACGGAAAGTGGAGGCTTCACAGTGCTCCTGCGTGGCTAGTTGAGGAGACTCTGTTCAAGCTGGGAAACCGCGGTTTTTGACATGACGGCGGTTACGGTTCCGTCAGCGTTTTTACCGGGGTTTACCGTTACACCCCTAGTTTGTACGACAACCCTTCACAGTATTTCACCCTAAAAAAATCTGCCTTTACACGAAAAGGCTTAGGGACTGAAAATGCTGTGGTATCATGTCAGGCCAATAGATGGCGATACAACTGTAGGAGCCGTTTATACAACAAAGGTTTAAAGTCTGAAGAAGAGGTGAGCTGATCATCTGGAGTTTTTACAAAAAACTTTTTTTCTAGTTGCAGAAAAAAAGTGCAATAAATGCGTATTTTGTTGGAAGGCAGTTCGTAGATTCAGCAGCACAAGAACGAAACTGTAGGTCGCTTTTGATGTTCTTCGGGAACAAGCGCGGTGGACGTTTAATGCACACACGCAAAGCTGAGCGTGACGTCAGCGTTTCCACTGAAAACTCCGGCTTGTTGATTACACGGCAACGGGAGCCTCCGTGTTTCAGAAAGAATCCGCTTTAGAAGCTGTCTTCAGAATTTTCCAGTTGGTTGAAACGCCGTTTCAGTGTAAGTGAGGGTCTGAAACGCTACAATACCTTTGCATTTCATTACAACAGTTGTCATGGAAACGGCCCTTGAGTTTTTCTTTACTTACTTGTGTCATATTGATAGAGTTATAATGGAAACAAAGACCCCAGTTTGCTATAAATGCAAACACAGAAATACAAGCGCTCTTCATTTATACTTTGTCGGCCACTAGTGGTCGGTAGGATAGTTACACAAGTATGAACTTGCACACGCAAACACACCAAATGTGCCCCACCCCCGGAAAACAAAGTCCTCATTTTTATAGATATTTAAGTTCACATTCACTGATCGTAATGTCAAACACACACACAGACTCAGAAAGTAAACAATTTATAACCGAATTGTTAAAACAATACAAAGTTTTTACATCATTCAATATAAAGCACAAGATGATAAGAACAAAAAATACAAAAATCAGATGGATGAAAGTTAAACATGCTTTTTAAAAAGTATCTTTTCTCAATAAGAACATTCAAAAGTGTCAGATTTAACAGTTGGAAAAAAAGAAAAAAGTTTTTACAAAGATTAAAGTTACATCTGATAAGCTATAGCTGCTAATTTTCAAGGGAAGATGTGACACAATAAAAAAAAAAACAACCAAAATAATGTAATAGAATATAAAGCAATAGATAATAATATAACAGATTTATAAATTCTGCTCAGTTCATCAAACTTTCACTTCTCTCTGTGTAAAAATATGCAAATGGAAACACTCTCACTGCTGAAGTTTTAAAGAGAAACTGTCAGTAAAAACACGTAAAAGAAGGTCAGTAAAAGCCTCATACCTGTCTGTGATTTCACCTTAATATCAGGTGACCTCTTCTCCTCTGGGCACTTGACTTTGTGCGAGTGTCCGAAGTGAAGGAAGAGAAAAACATAATCAGCAAAGTCACTTTTGGGAAAGACTCTTTTATTTGCATGTGAATGGGGAAGTGTTTCTGCTCGGGTTCACCTCAGTGACGCTGCAGCTGTGCACAGATGATAAAGTCTTTAAAGGTTTAAACTGTTACAGAAGGATGTGTCGCCCCCTGCTGGTGCAGTGATGTAACTGCACTCCTGCTGATTATAACAAAAAGATAAGACAAAACAAACCAGGGGGATTATTTCTGTATCAACATCCAAACATTTATTTTGGAGGTGTGCACAGGAAGTGGAAAAGTGTAAACATCAAAAACTGAAATTGAAACAAGTGTCTCAATGTTTCCATTCACCCAACAAGTCCTGAAAAATGTCTTATCTGAAGATAATAAAAAGCAGAAATAAAGTCTGAATTTCTAAAAGAAATCAGCCAATGGGGGAAGGAAAAATGCATCATTTCTCTTTTTGAAGAAAAATAATCTCTTTATACAAAGGATTCAAGGAGTTTTATTGTCATTCATCACATGTAAACATGGACGGAACGAAATTAAGTTACTCTGGTCCCAGAGCAAGCCCAATTATAGAAATGAGAATGAATAAATATATACAAATATACAATAAAAAAAGAATAAAATAATAACAATCTGTGCAAATAAAGCACAGATATATATACAACAAAGCACTATATAAGTACATTTTGTCTTTTTACTCTTAAAAAAACAATTTAGGTATCATTTATATCTCTGAATAATAAGTCTGATAACATCTTAGTATGATTATATCATGACACACTTTTGCCAATGAGTGCTGACAACAAAAATGTTGTTTTTGCTAACCACTTACTTTTCATTTGTTTAGTTTAGTTTTTTTCATATAAGAATGGCAGGTTTTAAATAAGTTTGACAGCTTGAAAATACTTTGAGTTTGTACAGATGTTTCACTACTTCTAAGTGTGAACCAAACAACCTTCCTTCATTTATTCACAAATGGGTCAATGAGGTGACGTTCCCTTTTTTTGTGTCTGAGTGTAATATTTCCTTCCATCATGAATTGAGTATTTCATCACATGTATTTCTTTATTCTATGAAACCTGTGTTATTTGAACACATCTTTAAACTATTAAAATATAACATGTTTTTTTGTGTTTTGGTTCCTCAAACCCCCAAAATGTCAGGTGGTGCAACCGTCCTGACAAGTATCCACAGTAATTAAACTCTAAAAATTGAATGTCAGTTATTGTAAATGGAAATTAAAAATACAGTGGCATTATTTTATGCTTGAAGCTTTTTAAATAAAACATTCTTTGCAAAGAAAAAGAATTTTAAAGCTGTTGAGAAATGTAAAAAACTTTTGTCCCGTAATTTTCACCTTGTCAAATGTCAGGGTGGTGCAACCGTAACATTAGACTTTTATTTTGAAGTGAAGAGAATAAAACAGGAAACAGGAAACTGCATCAGCCAGAGGAGCCCAAATGACATTTGTGACCAAGTGGAAAAGTTTGTAGATTTCTCTGAAATACTGATAAAAAAGGTTTTTTCACTTCATTGGTGACTGGAACAATTTNGAAATATGTGTAAGAAGTTTTCAAAAATACGTTTTTAGACCCTCTTTTTGTCATTGACCCATGTCTGAATCATGACGTAGAAACTTTAAGAGACTGAAGCGTTGACCCGTTGCTGGAGTTCCACCTGTGTTGTGTCATGTTTTTGTCGCCGGACGCTGCTCCACATCGTAGCCCTGTACTCTTTGCTGAATAAGAAGTAAATGATCGGGTCGAGGCACACATTGAAACTGGACACCATGACGGTCACCTCCTTGAGGTAGAATAACGCCTGACCCCACGAGCACTGTCTCTTTAAGAAGGTGTACGGCACGCGAACCAGGTGGTACGGCACGAAGCAGACGCAGAAGACGCAAACCAGCACCAACATGTTCCTCCTTGCTTTGACGAGCTTCTCGGGGCCAGAAGACGACAGCGGTTTCTTCTGCCGCGCGGCCAACTTCCTGGAGATGCCGTAGTAGAAGAAGATGAGGGAGACGAGGGTGAGGAGGAAGACGGCTGCAGAGTAGATTTGGATGATTTTGTAGAAGAGACTGAGGTCTTTGTTGAGCAGGCTGCGACAGCTGATCGTGTTCATGACTGAATGTTGTTGCGTTGGTTCATGATTGAAGAATTTCAGGCTGATGTACGTGGTCATCGTGGTCAGGAGAAAAACCCAGGTCACTGTGGAAACGACTTTAGCTACTTTCGCCGTCTGCAGGAAGTGATTTTCTGAATGATGAACGATTTTTAAATACCTGCAGAGACAAAAGTCAAGGGTTAGGTAATAGCTCCGTAAACGTGCCGTACGTGTTTTAAGAACACTCTGAATTTAAATCAAAACCTCCACAAATCTGCTACAGGTGCTGCTTGGGTTGTTAAGCAGCTCAAAAATATCACACACAGGAAAGATGATATGTCTCCACTGTTTTTATTTCTGACAGCCCAGATATGTTGACGTGCACAGAAGAAGATTCTCTCGCTGACCCTCGTCTGTCATTGCACCTGTGCCTCTTTTTCACCACAATGAGCGCAGCTATTTGTGCATGACCCTGTGCCAGTTTAAACCTTTCAAACATGTTTAATAGAGACGCAAAAACACCAACCACAATCAGTTTCAGATTTGAGAAATCACACTGCTGGTGCTATCACATTTGCATCTCCTCACCATGTTTTGTGCGTTCTGAAAATCTATATATATTCTGTATATTCATGAAGCAGACACTCTAAATGTTTGACAGGTGCAATCCTCAGTGCACCCAGTTAGTAAATCAGCTTTGCACGTGCTTTCCAGTGTGCATGTGTTTTTATACTCAAACCTTTTATAGATCAGACCCAAAGTGTCGGCCACATCAGGAATTTGTTTCTTCATCTCATCATCAAAAATGTTTTTGTGTATCCTTTAGCTATCTTTTTATTTCTAGTATGTTTCTGATCTTTTTATCTGACAGTAATTTTCACCCTTGTTTTATCAACATGATGTTATCAACTCCATGATTTGCTTCATCTGTGGTTGGATCGTTTCATTTTCATTATCTTCTGTTGGTGAGTTTTTCTGTGACGCACTTCTATATATATACGGGTCAATGAGGTGACGTCCCCTTTTTTTGTGTCTGAGTGCAATATTTCCTTCCATCATGAATTGAGTATTTCATCACATGTATTTCTTTATTCTATGAAACCTGTGTTATTTGAACACATCTTTAAACTATTAAAATATAACATGTTTTTTTGTGTTTTGGTTCCTCAAACCCCCAAAATGTCAGGTGGTGCAACCGTCCTGACAAGTATCCACAGTAATTAAACTCTAAAAATTGAATGTCAGTTATTGTAAATGGAAATTAAAAATACAGTGGCATTATTTTATGCTTGAACCTTTTTAAATAAAACATTCTTTGCAAATAAAAAGAATTTTAAAGCTGTTGAGAAATGTAAAAAACTTTTGTCCCGTAATTTTCACCTTGTCAAATGTCAGGGTGGTGCAACCGTAACATTAGACTTTTATTTTAAAGTGAAGAGAATAAAACAGGAAACAGGAAACTGCATCAGCCAGAGGAGCCCAAATGACATTTGTGACCAAGTGGAAAAGTTTGTAGATTTCTCTGAAATACTGATAAAAAAGGTTTTTTCACTTCATTGGTGACTGGAACAATTTCCATGTCAGGTGGAACAACCAATGTAATAATGTGAAATGTTATTTTAACATCAAATTATTTATCTTATTCACAAATAAAAGAAATGAAACACACAAAATGAAAATGTATGAGTCACTACAGACACTTGAGAGATACTTGCCAATAATTTCACACAGAAAAAATAACAGGAACATATAAATATATTTTCATATATTTGGTTGCTCCACCTGACATTTTTGGGTGCTCAAATTAAAAATACTAAAAAATAATGAACCTAAAAACTTTGAAATGTTGGTCAACTACTGAAATCTGTTAGAAAACATAATTCTTCTCTCAGAAATATGTTTTTATCCATTTTCAAAGAACTTTTTAAAAATACTTTTTTAGACCCTCTTTTTGTCATTGACCCATAAATGTGTGAATGACAGATTGTTAAAAACATGACAACACCTTAACCACGCAGCAAACCTTCCTCTCTTCTTTCTTTCTTTTCGTACTAAGAGCTCTTAACCGGGCTTCATCATACCTTTCCCATCACATCCTCTTTTCTGATTCCTTCTTATGTTGCTGGGGAAGCAGAACTGAGAGTTTGAATCTGCAGACTTCTAACATTTTTCAGCTCATGTACGGATGAAACTTACCGCAGGGGCAGGTTTCATATTTACACGTTCATCAGCTGAAACTTGACTCACAGTACATGAATGCCAGCGCTTTCAACGGAAGAGAGAAGCTGAGAACTTCTCCTTTGTGAGAAAAACAAGCGTGTTGTGATTCTTGAAAGATTACAAACTCTTTTATCGTGAAGAAATCAAGATGTAGACACAAAACTTGAGCCATATTTAAAAGACTTGTTTCCATCCAGCTCAGCTTGTGGCTCTGGAGCCAGGACTCAAAAACCTGTCTTTGATTTCTTTGAAAACACTTGAAGTTTAATATTAGAGACTGATTCAAGGTGTTCAACGGGAAAACACTCTTGAACAAACACGTCAAACTTCTTTCACCACTGAGCATTTTCAGTTTTGTGGTTTTGACTTCTCTTTTTAAAGGAAACCCAGCCCAGTTCAGAAGTGAAAGAGAAACAGATGGACTGTATGCAAGTCCAGTCATAAAATAATTATACTCCTTTGAAATTGACTTTCACTGTTATGCAGATGATTTGCAATTATACATGCCTTTAACATGTGAAAATGGGGATAGTCTGTCAAAAATTGAGGGTTTTCTTTCAGCTATCAGGAATTGGCTCTTTCAAAATGTCCTTTACCTTAACCCTGCAAAGACTGAAATGACCGTATGCACCTCCTCATGCCCTCCGCTCTCAGGTGAGCAAGCGTTTTCTTTCCGTGCGCCAACTCTCTGGAACAGTCTTCCCCTGGACGTAGGGCAGGCGTGCTCTGTGGATGATTTTAAGGCAAAGCTCGAGACCCACTTGTTTACTTTGTGTTATATGTCTTGACTTGTTTTTATTGTTTATTGTTTGTTTGTTTTATTGATTGTTTTTAGTACCTGTACAGCACTTTGATTGAAAGCGTTTTATAAATAAAAACTTTTATTATTATTATGACCGTTAGCCTGTAGTCAGTTAGTACCATCGACTGTTTAATGAGTGGACGTAACGACGTTCGGCTCAAACTGAAGCCTCCAGCAGATGCCCCGCCCCCTGGTGTCTGGCTGCAGTATAGGTCATAAGCCCCGCCCCCTGGTGTCTGGCTGCAGTATAGGTCATAAGCCCCGCCCCCTGGTGTCTGGCTGCAGTATAGGTCATAAGCCCCGCCCCCTGGTGTCTGGCTGCAGTATAGGTCATAAGCCCCGCCCCCCCCCCCCCATGTATTCCAGATATGAGCCGGGAAAACTTTAAAAAATTACGATACCTGGTAGAAACGTTTCTCTCATCCTTACTCTAAGGTGGTATGATGATGTCATTTGGCTGCATGGTGTTCAGGTGTTTTTTTTTTCTGAGAAGTTAGTTTCTCATTAGTTATTGGACGTTAAAAACTGTGATATAAGTTTCGTTTTACGATAGTTGACAGCTGCTGTTCATGAGTAGTATTTATCGGGGATATAAGAAACTTCAGGAAAGAGCCAAAAGGAGACTAAACCTTCTGAAGACACTTACTTACTTGGCTCCACCTGAAATTCTCTACTGTGCAGACTCTGGCTGCACAATGGCGGCTAGAGAAACGGGGTTTAAATCAGGGTCAAAATCGTAGAATGGTGACAGGAGGAGCCACGCTGTTTATTCTATATACAGTCAATGGTTAGTACTTTTACGGGACGACCATTTCAAACAACCCAACCAAAAGCCACCATCATGGATCCTGAGTTTCCTGCCGCTCTTACCTGTTCATTGCGATGTATCCCATGAACAGGATGCTGGCGTACATGTTCAGGTAGAAGGTGGTGGCGCCAAAGCTGCAGTAAGCCCTGAACACCCCGTCAAAGCTGCTACCTACTAAGCGGCCGATCCGCATGGGAATGCACAGGCCCATCAGGAAATCCGCGGCCGCCAGGTTCTTCAGGTAGATGGGCATGCTATGCTGTTCGACGCTGTTCGGCGCTGTTCGATGCCGCTGAGCGCTGCAGAAGTAAACCTTCAAGGTGAATCCGTTGAGGGTCAAACCCACCTGTAGAGAGAAAGAGATTCATTATCCAATCGAAGAACTGTGTTGTTCAGCTGGCGAGGAAAGAGTTTGAGGCTCACCAGAAACACCAGACTGTAGATCAGGACGAAGATAACTTTGGCCGAGTTGTTGATTTGATTGCAGTCGACGCTCGTCTGATTGGACGGGGGCTCAGCTGTTCCCTCAGGGTCGGCCATGTTACTGTTGGAAGAGGCATCACCAGAAAACAGCAAAGTAAAACAGGACGTAAGGACGTGATTTCCAACATCATGCTGGTGGTATAATGTATGGCAGTAAAGTTAAGTTGTCTGTTCCCATTTCACTTCATTTCTGCCTGATCTCTCTGAGGAAAAATGGATTCACGCTCATTTAACACATTTGGGATTTTCCATCATGAAATTCTGTCCATGCCATTTTTTTTGTCCAAAGCAAGAAGAAACGCTTTTTCTTCTTCTTCACCTGCCTTGACACTGAGCCTGTTTTTGAAGCAAGAAGCAAGAAGTGAATGAAAACAGAGACTAAACAAACTCAGGCTGTTTTCCAAACCTCCTCCTCCTTCTGCTGAAATTCAGTTTGTAGCATCAGTTTGTGAAAACTTGGTAGATCTGTAGTAAACTACAAGTTCCCGGATGTTTCTACTGATCCGGGAAAATTTCTCAGTCTGTAACGGACCAGTCTACCTGGCGTACTGTTTCCCACAATGCACGGCGCTAATGGCGTTTGTCAGTT
>RPOG01007143.1:0-19711 GCA_008086565.1 Thalassoma bifasciatum
CGGGAAAAGACCCAGATCTTTAGAACAGATAGGGGTCAAAGGTCAAACAGGACATCTGTATGCAAACTAGGCTGTCTGGGTGTTAACTTTTCAGACTTCACGCTCCTCCACTCACACATACTTCCTCATTTGCATACGCACCTACACACTCACACACCTACACACTCTCACACACACTCACACACACACACACACACACCCTCTGGAGATAATGGCCTGATTAAAGGCTAGCACCCTGTGCACTGTTCATGTAGTTTTAGTAATGAGACAAAGGTTTAAGCCATTCATTACAAGATTTCTGAAAGCATTTCTCTCTTGTTTGGTCTTTTAACAGGAAATGATGAGCCAGTGAAAGGGGAATCAGAGGAGATAAATAAGAGAAGCTAATAAAGGCAGAAGCTTTAAAGTAGTCGGTTTATATTTATCAAATCATGTCACTCAACCTCACACTATAAGGGTTACAAACATGTTTTCTTCCAACAGCTGAAAGTAAAGATAGATGGAAACTGTCAGTATGGCTGAATGATTTGCAGAAATAACCTAACTGTGATTGGTGGTTGAGATGGGTTTTTTTTTTACGACTAAACTGCTAGGTAGGAGGTAAGGTAGCACACAGAAAGACAAGTCATGAATTCAAGTCTTCAACTGCCAAAAACTCTAAAAACCAACTTCTTTAAGATGCTCTGTCTCCATCAGCTGCTGCGAACTGATGCACTCTGAGGATTTGGGAACCTCAAAGAAAGAAACGCGTTTCAACCATACCACCCTGTGTATATATTATTGTAATGATCACGTGTCTAAAAGGTCCATTGGCCCTGTTGATTGCCGTAATTGAAAATTAAAATCAGAGATTTTGGTGAAATCTGTGTGTGACGTAGTCTGGCAATTGTTTCACATAATATGGCAATATTTGTTTGCAATTTCCAGTCACTTCTTGGCTGAAACTAGGAAGGCTTGGCACAGATGCTGGAATGAGACACCTGGAGTATGAACTCAGGAGAGAGACACAGTTTTTGAGCTGAGTGAGACAGTTTCACATTGTGTTAGCTGCAAGTGCAGCATCATTATTTCCAAAATGAGACAGAGTCAAAAACATAAATCTTCACCTCTACATCAACTCTGCAAACTGAACTGCAGTCCAAAACCTCTGCCCCAAATGCACACTGATATTCTGGCCTGAAAGTGGTTATGAAAGTGAAAAACTTTCCACAATATGTCAGTGCCTCTGTTATTTAATAAAGTTTTAATTCTTCTATTAGATCAAGCACATTCCCTTAAACTCTGAGAGGAAAAACAAATTAGGTGCCACCTTTCTTCATGAATCCTTTTGTTACCAACTTATGTTAAGCTCTTATCAACCCAAAGCACTTGATCTCACTCTACGACATAAACACGAACCTGAGCATAAAATTATGAACACACACCGTAGTCTCAAGGTGCCACGTGTCAATCATCCAAACCCAAATATGGTCAAGGATTTACGCAGATAAGAGAGAGGGTGTGTGGGAGAGGGGAAGCCAGGCTCCTTCCCGCAGCACCACCTGGGACTCTGCCCCACTTTTAGATCCAACACTGTCACCTGGTGGTGACGTCACCAACACGATGACTTCCAGAAAAAAAAGATAAACTACACACAATTTATAAAAGCAAAAACAACAAGCAGTGACTCAGCGCTGACGCAAACAGTGAGACAGCAAAGAAAAGCAGAGTTTATCATCACAGGGCCACACTTTCAGAGTTATCACGAGTTTCGTTGCTGGCAGTACTTTTCTTGTGTGAGATACTTGAAGTTTAGTGTGTGTGTGCTGTCTAACGCAGAAACAGACGTGAGTCTGCTGCACCTGGAGACTTCCCAGAAGCACTAAGATGTGACATGAATCCCCCAGACTGAGGTCATCTGCTGACAAACTGACTCACTCTACAATGTTTATATGCTAAACAGAGACCCTATGAAAACCAGAGCTAATGTGTTTTATTGTTATAATTCCTTGTGTGATGTGATGTTTAGCGCAGAGGAAGGACAGGTTGTTTTTATAGTGGCTCCTCAGCGACACAACATTAAGAAAAAGGAAGAAAGGAATTGGATTTTCTTGGCATGATGGACACTGTAGGAAGACTCAAAGACAGAAACACACCAAAAGGTCTGTGTGGTACGAACAGTATCCCTGAGAATCCTGCATAACTTACTACCCTACAATGAAAACCAAACTATGGAAAATTACCCACAATCTTTCATATTGAATCAAGGTGCCAGGTGTCTGGCAACAAGTATGGCAAGTAAAGCCAAATCTGACTGTAAAATAACTCATGTGGAGAAGTACAGATGTTCAAACATTTGAAGCCCCTGTGTGGCATGATTGGATTTACAGCGGCTCTCAAGTAATTCGAGTTCGAGATTCTTGCTTTAAGTTCAGTTTTTTGTTGTGTTGCTTGTGCCGGATCTCCAGAGCTTTTCACCCACGGAAACAAAGACATCAATTAAAGTCTGCTGAACCAGTGGAGTTTAAAACAACAAAAGAGGAGAGAAAAATACGAATTCAATCAATTCAATTAGGCTTGGATGCTGATTTAGATTATTTAATTACAAGGATTTTAAAAATCAATTTTAAGCATATCAAAACATGAAAAATATTCTCACTAAGCCATTGTTTGTATTAACTTTTATCCACACAAACTTGAACAGAACCTGCAGCTTAACTTGAATTCTCCCTTTTCTCTGAATTGATTTCATATCAGAATAATCAAACTTTCTAAATACAATCCTAACACTGTAAATACTTTGCAATCTCCTAAAACAGAAGTGTAGAGCTTCTGAAAAGTTTTGCTACTTCCTCACCATGTTACAAGTTTTCTCCCAGCTTTCGCCCCATTTTCACTGCTTTTCGACCATTGTTCCACCTTTGAAACTAACTTTTATTGCTACTTTTTGCATTTTTTGCCACTTCTCAACACTTAGATTGTTGCTCGTACAAAGGCAGTTTTCAACTATTTGGCTCATTGGTTGTGCAGGATTGAAGAGCATAAAACATAGACTGCAAAAAAATTGATCTGGCATTCTGACACATTTGAGGTTGAAAAAATATTGCACTATCTGCAGTTAGAATACTGCAGCAGGTTGTATTGCAATTTAATCTAATTTGCAAGTAACTGTCCAGCCCTGATAGGCAGTTTTAAAAATATGCAAGTTAAACTTCATCGGTTGTGTCAACCAATACAGAGATCAAATATTTATTCATTTTTATCAGCTTTATGGGTTTTCTTAGTCTTTACTGTTTTTTTATCCATCATTCATGCTTCAAGGAAATTAAGTTCATTAACATCTATTTGTCCACTGTGACAATCAGCAGCATTAGAAAATGAGTTCAGTCATCGAGAGATGATGAAGTTGGTATTATGTGACAGCGACTCATTGATCAGGGATGAATACGCTGATCTGACATCAGCCTCCAGCGTTCAGATATCTGCCTTTCTGCTGCTCCACTGATAAGACCAAGCCCACGATACTTTTCACTCTGTGTGTGTGTGTGTGTGTGGTTAGTAAATGAGTGTAAAGACAACTGGTGGGTTCCATATTGACTTATTGAATGAATACCCAAATCACCATCTCACATCTGGGGCCTATCGCACGGCTGTAGACAGAGATAAAGAGCGCCACAGCTGCAGAAGTGAACTAAGTGTGACAGTCAAGTGCAGCCCTGAGAGAGTTTGTGATCATTAGCATCTTTATTCTGCTGTATCCATGACAGAAACGTGAACACTGCTGTACCTGAAAATGAGGTGGTTGACTTTGAACTGGGTCTCTATCACGCCTGTCGTCCTCAGTCGTACTCGCAGAACATCCGTCTCCGTGGGCACGTAGTCTGGAGATGTGATGCGGGTCATGTTGTCGAAGAAACTACAGAAGACAGACACAGAAGGGAGGAAGGAGTGAAAAGAAGAGGAGAGATTGGAAATATATTAAATATGTACAAACAAACTAACATCAAAAGAGAGAAAAAAATCTGTAGTCAGGGTGAAAAGATTTGCACCAAATGTGTGTGAGAACGTCGCGTCGGCTGCCAGGCAGCAGGTAGTGTGTGCCCTGATAAGGCTGGAGCCCCAGGGGGCGCAACAGTTCATCATAATAATAATAATAATAATAATAATCATATGAATATTCACTCTATATTTTACCATAACAACACACTGAGGCTAAGCTGCCAGACAGATTAAACATGAATGCTGGTGGTGTAATCAAGTGTATCATGTGTGTGTGCACACAGACTGTCACACACACATGAAAATGTTTTTTTTCTGGACACACACACAGACAAACAGTGGTGGTGCATAATATAGTATCCAGCAACCTGAGCGGACTGTGACATTCTCCACTCGTCATCCTGAATCAGTTTCTAAGACAGAAACAAACATCCTGCTGCTGAGAAAACACACAGCTCGCCTGCTCGCTGGGTGCTGCAGACAATGTGTTTTGATTTCCTGTCTTTATGAGGACAGAATATTTCACCAGTCTTAGATGATACATCTAAATGTATCTGTATTTAATGTGATTTGGACTTTGGTGCAGCCAGAACAAACTACGTACTTCAGGGGTGTCCAAACTTTTTCCAAAAAGGGCCGTATTGGATACTCTGAAAATGACCAAGGGCCAGCAGCTCTAACTGACATATTTATTAACAGTGAAAGTAACAAATGAGTGTTCTAGTTGAAAAACCTTATTTTTTTAGGTGATTTCTGAAAAAAAAAAATCTCTATATTCAGTCAAAAAAGCTTGCACTATCATTGTAGACGGGAGATAAAACCTAACTTGGCAAAAATATGTCATGATTTTTCATAGCAACTTCAGGATGTGGACTTTATCGGGATTGTTTTAAAGACATATTCAGCCCCCAATATCTTTAATCCTGCATTCTGAATCATTTTTATGCATAAACTGTTTTTTTTTTACCATTTCATAACTTTGTTTCAGTCTTGTGTCCTCTCCTATTTTTTTTTAAACTCAAAATAACTCATAAAGCACATTTTTCCATTGTACCAAATTCAACTAAACAAGTCAGCTGTAAGAGTTGCTGAAGTTTTTCAGCCTCCAGTGAAAAAAGACAAATTGTCGATAGTAATGACACCGAAAGAGTTTCTTAAAGAAGCTGGAGTGGGCAACAGTTTCAGGGACACTTGCAAAATGTTCAGTAAGATTATGAAAATGGAATAGATGTGATCAAAACTTTTATCAAATAACTTGTGGACACTGAAAGCATATAAAAATAGGGATTTAGAATAATTTAACCGCTAATTAAACACACCAGAGCGAACAGAGCAGTGAATGGGACATTCCAACATCAGGTACATTTAACGAAAAGAAAAAATGGTATAAAATGAAAGAAACACATTTTTGGAGACCTAACATTGTACTGATGTGTGTGTGCAAATGTTTAGTCACTGATATTAAGACCTCAGAGTTTCATTCTTCAGCTACAGTTTCACGATGACTGAGTGATTGTAATGAGGACACCAAAGGCGTTTTATAGTGATATTGACCTTTCTACAAGAGATGTAATGCCAATTTTTCCAAATGAGTCATGATATCTCATGCATTTCAATTTTTCCTCATTTTAAAGCCTTGTGAAATTGTTACTGGAACATGTCTTACAAATGTCATGTGACTGATTTCTCAGAGGGAATGAAACGCTCTCAAATTGACGGCATTTTCTTTCAAATGTGACCTTGAAAATTGATCAGAGATTTTCAAACAGGTGCCTTCCTGTTACAGATAAAAACATGATTTCTGCTTATCAGTTTTGATAAAATATGGGTAAAGACTTGCTATGACATCAGCACATTATTTGTCAATTATCAGAAAATAACTGCCCCTAATACTGTGAAAACCTCTGTGTTAACTTTCAATTTTTTTTCACACAGCAGGTACTACACAGTGAGTATAAAGAGCTCTTGGAAGCAGAACTTCATCAAACAATAAGCTGAAAGAACCTGAAGAGGTCGTAACTTTGATGTTGCATTTGACATTTATCAAATTTTAAAGGAAATAAAAAAAAGTAATGCTTCTTATGTTAAAACAAATTACGCTATTTGATAGTATGAATAAACACTATGATGAAGTGAGAATGCAAAAAGGTTTTTGAAAGTCTTGATTTATTTCAAAGAGTCAGAAATCTCTTTACTGTTTCAGTTCATTTTTGAGTGAGTGTATATCAGGACATAACAAGAAGTGTATGTATAACGTACACCTCAGCATAACAGAGAAAGATGTCACTTCTTAAGATGTTAACACAAGAAACCCTTTTGGATGGAAGATTTTCCAAAAATTTCTTATCTTTCAAAAGCCTTATGTCTGCTGTATCTTATTTCACAAATGACCAACGGTAAGAGTTAATACAAGCTCAGAGTTTAGAGTCTCTGTGGGGAAAATCCCAGTTTACTGCTCCTGGTTTTGTTGTGTGCCTGCCAAGAAACATGAGAGGTCCGATAAATGAAAAGGTCTGATTATATATTCTTCTTTTGAAATCTCTGCTATAATTTCTAATTGCACTAAAAACTGTTTACTTAATACTTTGTACTAAGTTGGGTAAGCAAAATGATTCAGTGTCATTAAATTGAGAAATGGGTTGGACTAATGGGCTTTTTACTCTTTTCAAAATGTTTGATTCCTTTCATCTGAAGTGCTGTATTCACAGATTTAAACAGGGCGAAGGATGAATACTGTCCTTTTAACACTGATGACAAAAACACCCCACAGACTCAGAATAGAGTGTTTACCTGCTTATGAAGAAGACTGAGTTTCTTATTGATGACTGGCAACACAAAAACTGATCATCTCTAGATATCCTTTCTGTCCTGAACCGCTAAGGAAATGGTCGAAGTAGGGTTAGGGTGTGGACATAGCATCGTCAGTGTAGGACCTCAAAGGTATAGAAGTAGAGATGTGTGTGTGTTTGTATGTGAACAGAGTGGAGTTGATGCTGATGTTTGCTGGTTCTCAGCAGGAACCTTGAGGCTTGTCGGTGTAGATAACCCTGAGCCGAGGCCTCTCACTGGGGCAGAGAATGAGAACAGACGACCTCCTGGTGTTTTTCTAGCTCTGCCTTACTTCAGCATCACACACACAAACTCCTCTAAACCTTTCTGTTCACTTCATCCTTGCTTGGAGTCATGGGTGTTTTATCAGTGGCATGAGAACGACATGTAAGTTAAGTTGACACACTCCCCCCCACCCCAGACTCTGATTCCTGATGGCAGAGAGCACACGGCCGAGCATTAGACAGACAGACTAATTAGACCCCTGTGTCTCCTCAGTGCAGCGTGAGTGTTTCCCTGAATTTAAGCTCGATAAAAGGTCCTGCCTTCAGTGATTAGTTTATTAGCTTACTTTTTGGCTCCTCAAATCCCCAAAGACTGAAGACTGATGGGCAACGAGAGTTATCAAGTGGGCACCTCCTGTCACTGGTGTTTCGTTAAGTTAGGCCCTGAAGCAACTCTCCACATAAGAGCTCTAACCATCCATCATATCCATCAGCTGAAAAACCTCAGTTAACAACCCAAACCAGTCAGTGTTGTCACCTGTTTATGCAAACTCAAGGTATTGAAAATACTAACACTAACAACACTAGGGCGGAACAATGTATTGTTTACTGATCAAAATTGTGTTTTTTGGAAATTATGTGATCAACAAAGCTGTGATCAATTTTTTCTCCTCACAGAATCAAACTTTCTTCCGCCTTTCAATTTCTCATGTTTGCTGCTCTCTTGCAAAGTCCAAATAGGCAATTATGTGACGTTGGAAGCAACAAGGCCTATAAAGAGATTTTTGATCTTAACCCTTTGATGCATGAATTATGAAAGTCACTGTCAGGATTTTTCCCTTAAATGTTTTTATTTGTCTTAAAGCATGAAAAAAACGTTTCCATTTTTTTTTCCAAATATTTGTAACCGAGCATTCAACTTAAAACAGGGTGTAAATATGACTTAATTTTTTGTTTGACTTCTTTTCTTTTTTTGGTTATTTCATGAAAAATCTTTTTTTAATGCTTTGTGAAACATTTTAACTCTCTGTCATCATTTTTACTGCTAAATAATTTGATGTTTTTATACTGTTTTACCCTCAAATGTTTGTCTATAACTTTTTTTTAAAAATATATATGTATTTGGAAAAAGAATTGAAAACATTTTTTCAGGCCCTAAGAAGAATAAAAATATCCTGACACCCACTAATATCAATTTCCACCACATGAACCATTGAATTTAGGAGTAAATAGGTGTCCACTGTAGTGACCACTATGCACCCCAGGGTTAAAGCCCTTTTCTCAGACGCTGCCTGATGGTTATTGGGCTGCAGTCAGCACCAGAAACGACTTTAATTTGGGTCGAGGATCTGAGCCCTGTGTCTTGATGAACAGCAAATCAGATCCTCCAGCTCTGTGACTTTTTTGGATCGACCACTTGACTTTTTTTGTTCCGTAACCCTCAGGAAGAAATTCAAATGACTGTCTTACTGCGTCCAACCTCAGCAGTGAGAGGCCTTGCTAAAAGCAGCTCGACAATCCGACCACGTTCAATGAATCCACAACTGAATTCACATTTCTGTACAGATTTTGTCTTTTAAAAGCTGTGGTCTTACCATTTTGATAATCTAATAAAGAAACTATTTACCTGTAATTGTTGTTTGCAATTGTTGTTTCTGTTTCACCCCCATTTCTTCTTTTTGCATTTTGAAACTTTACTAAGAACCTTTTTAAGGTCTAACAGTGTAAAAGTAAATTTGTGCATTTTTTCACCCGGTCTTGAAATTTTAGTCAGGAGTGTACGCCTTAATGTTGCTGTCTGTGCATGAGTTGGTGGCATGAAGAGTTTACCCCCTATAACCAGTGATTGAAGAATACTCACTACAGTGCAGAGTCATTCAGCTCATACTCGTATCCTCTGGACGCAGCTGTCCTCACGCCCTGGTCGGCCCACAGACAGGAGAGGGCGTGGCTGAGGAAAGGAAACAGCACCTGATCTTCGTCAAAACACCGCCCACATGACAGGACAGAGTGAGCGTGGACCTGTGAGAGGAGTCAGACAAAGATACGTGGATGCATGAGTCTTTCAGGGTGGAGAAAAAGGATGTGACCGAAAAGTTCAGCAGTCTGGTGTCCGCTCTCTGGACTTGGTAATCAGTTTAGATGAACCATTGAATGGATATGAAAGCAAATGCACTCATACACACACCCTTGTGACATTTAATAAAGGAAATTGAGCTGTCATCATCTCCTAACAGGATGTGATGGCTGGGTGGAGAGAGTTAGAGCTCTAATAACTTTGACAACAAAGTTAAAACCAAATTAAACCTCACAATCAACTTACTGTTCAACTTTCTCTTTTAGGGAAACAACACACAGCCGCTCTAAACATGCTGAAATGTTGCTCTCTAGTGGAGATCTGGGTTAAGTGCAGGAAAACCATCAGAATGAAACAAGAGCAGGATAGAAAAAGAAAGATGGAGAAGAAAAATAGTTCAGATGTAGAAAAAAATAATGACTGATGATAAATGATACAGCTGCCAGACAGAAAGGCGTGATGAGATGTTTAGATCTGTCCACCTTGTTTCTGCTGTTGGCCAGGTTGATTCGGAGGATGCCCATGCCATGGAGGACAAACTTCATGGAGGTCAGGAGGTTATCCAGCACGGCAGGCTGCAAAGTGCCAAGGTTCACAGGTCAGGTTCAAGAACAATGATGACAACAACACAAAATAAAATGCAGAAAAAAGTCTGTTTTTCCATAATTACAGCAAAAATGTTGGAGAGCAGGGGGAGACATTTATGGTTCTGTCATAATTCATCAAAATTTATGTTTGTTCTCCACTCACTTTCGACTGCAAGCGTCCTCAGAGGGGAGTGTTGGTATCTTTGTTTATCGCTCTATTTCTACTCTTAGCATGTAAACACTGACTTCAAATGAATTCAATGTCAAGTCGTTCCATCTCAATTGATTGCATTAGCTGAAAGAAATAATTTTAATTTCAACTTAATTAACCCTAAAATTATTGCTTCAACCAGCCTAATACATTTACACAGAACCAGTTGACAAAACATGTTTTATTTTTTTTAAAGTAAGAGGACTCAGACTTCAGGAATGTAGCTTTCCCTCTAAAACTGATTTATTGTTAAGACTTTGTTCCACTTATTTGGGTCATGTAAGCAGGAGAAATTGGTTCAGGAATGAAAACATATTGATAAAAAAACTTTATTAATCCCACAAGGAAAATTTCAAAATCTTGTTCATTGTAACTTTTTGCTTAGAATAACTGTGCACAGTGAAACAAAAGACACTACTTGAGTGACATGATTGAACCAAAAAGCACTGAATAAAACAATAGATTGAACGAGACTAAAATGCTTCAAAAGATCATATTTTTGCTGAATACAACATCATCATTTGCAACTTTTTGTAGCTTTTATGTTTCTCTTGTTGAACTGGGATCGCTGTGTCATTCATATCTGATCGCTGATTACTCACAGTTGTTTAGGTAAACTCGATTTCTCTGTAGATTTAACCAAAAACTGCATGTAACCAGATATCGGCTCGCTCTTTGAGAGAGACCAGCTATGTAAACTTTACCTGTGACCTGAATAGATGCTGAACTTAGAAAAAACTCCTCTTCATGAGAGTGTTGTGAGATGATCTACCAAAGAATCTGGTATTTTTTAAAAATAATTTTGAAATAATGCAGGAAAAGATTATTAATTGTTTCTTATACAGCACATAAAGCTGGTTGGCAGGAGCACAGAGTTGTTAGTACACGAGCACATTCGTTCTTCTGCATCTCAAACTTTGCAAATGTGAACATAATAATAAGGGTTTTCCTTTATTGTTCGTGTTAACATCCATGCTGTTAGACTTCGAGTTTGAACAGTTTAAAGTTACATCAAGTGAACTCATACGTCTGATTTAGTGATCAGGAGTCTTGGTGACTCCTGGAGAGAGTTGGGGAAAGTGCGTGTTGATGTGAGTTATTGCCTTTGTCTCTCTCCTGTCGGCCAAAGATAAGCCTCACATTCCATCACAATTCTATCACAGTCTAGTCGCTCCTCACTCAGAGTGTGTGTGTGTGTGTGTGTGTGTGTGTGTCTTTCAGTGGTCCAAACTGAGATGAGTTGCTCTCCAGGTGAAATGTGTGAAGTGAGATAACTCAGTGAGCTGACGTCTTATCTAATCTCCTGATGCCGTGGTGCAGCGTGGTTTCTATTTAGAGTTAACCTTTTCTGACAGTGCTGCATTGACTTGTGTCAAAAATAAGCTGCTTTGTGTATTCATCTAATTTTGCTCAATAGTCAGTGTCATCTACTAGATTAAGACTGGATCTTAGACTAAAAAACCTTTGTAAGTGTGACTTAGTGCTTCAAGTTTGTTTGCAACAGGTGCTATTATTTAGTGCAAGAAGAAATGCATCAACATCATTTAACATTCGACAAAATTCTTCATCCACTGCTAAATAGTTGTGAAATATTCTCGTGATAAAGATCCAGTTCCTGTTTGAAGTGTGAAAACCTCATCCAGTGTTTTAGTGCTTGAACCACAAACACACCTGATATTGACCTATGACTGGACTCAGACTTGTGCACCGATGACTCGAGCTTAAACTCCGACTTAAGCTCAGGCTGCATCAGGACTCAGAGGAGGACTCAGAGGAGGACTCAGAGGACCTGGGCTTATTTATCAGGGGATGCCTAATCGAATTATATTTATCATTTATCTGGTTTAAGGTCCTGATAGCAGATCAGTTTTCGGGCTACTGCTGGCACGTTTGTTTATGTCTGTTCACGTGCTTTCTCGTTCAGCAACAGTGTGTGTGGCAGAACGTCAAAGAAGAGACACAATATTTAAAGAAAAACACTTGCTGTCAAAATGTACATAAATTTTCATTTGTCTCACAGTTAATAGAGTCCTGTTGAAATGGTTAAAACTGTGTTCGTGACTGCGTTGATGAAGAAAGTCTTAATTGGTATTACTATTTTAGTTTCTCAGTCTTTGCAGAAGTGGAGAGGATCTTGGCTCAGACCTTAATTTGAGGACTCAGACTCTGAGGACCTCTACAGGACTAAGGTACTGAGGACTAAACCTGGACTAGAGCTCAGGCGCAGAGGACTTGACTCTGATTTTACTTTTTGTGACTTGCACTTGATTCAGACTTGAGCTGTAGTAAATCAGCTACAACACTGACTTCATTATTGGCCTGCTTTATCAAAAACAACTGTCAAACAGTATTTAGTCTGCTATGCATTGAAACCACGTTTTTTGACTGTGACTACAAATGGTGCTGAGTGTGTTTCCCTCTGCTGGTCAAACTATGTAATTACAAAATTCACAAACCACCTAAAGCATTGTTCTGTTGTAAAAAGTCTTCATATTTATCTGAAAAACACCTCAGCGTCATTACGCTCAAATACAAGAGCCTTAAAACTTCATACGCTCAAAGGTGATCATACTGCTCTATCAACTCTGTGCTTCATAATAATCTGAATTTCTGCCCCTCACATGCCACCAATGGGAAAGTTTACTCTGCTTTCTTTCCTCAGGTGATTCATTTATTCTTCTTTCCATCTCCCCTCCCACCTTTGTCCTCCTTATCAGTAGTTTCCATGTTCCACCCTCTCTGACTTCAAGCTCACTTTAGCTAAGTGTTAACAGTTTCAGACACTTACTGTGTGTGTGTGTGTGTGTGTTGAAACATTCAAAGCTAAACATGGAACATTTTGTAATTTTTTTGGGATCAGCTGACTTTCAGCTGAGACATTCCTTCAAGAAGCTAAACCAAGCCTGAAAGTCTCCCACTGTGCCTTTCATTATTTCCTTTCAATGGTCAGTGCATGTGTACCCACACACATACGCGCCTGCACACACACACACACACACACACACACACACACACACACACACACACACATATATGCAGACACACACACACCCTGAGGATACAGGTGTGCCATTGTATAGAAATCTGACCTTAACTTCAGCTTTACGTCACCTCTCTTTAAAGGTAAAATGACACCATGTTTTGACCCCGTGTGTGTGTGTGTGTGTGTGTGTGTGTGTGTGTGTGTGTGTGTGTGTGTGTGCTCGTGCATGTGGGTGAAAGGTGTTTGAAAGTTCAGCAGACAGAAACTTCTCCCGCCTTTCTTATTATCTTCAGGACACTCATCCTCACACCACTCCATCTTTGAAGCAGTGTGGGAATTTCTCAGCACACCCTGCGTCAGTGGAGAGAGTACAACTCATATCAAAGCTCCATAACCTTTTAATCCATCCACACATGCACGCACACGCAAGTTTATTGCTCATGTCTGTCAAAACTAGATGTTAAAAGCCACCTCTTGCATTAGAGTATCTGACATAACAAAACACAACAAGAAAGAAAGAATGTGGCTGAACTAGGAAAGCCCTGCTATCTAATGATTAACCTCAGACTGCTGCGAGCTGTGTGTACAACAGAGGAGGTGTGTGTTTGTGGATTTTAAGCTTCACTGAGCTCACAAACTGAATCTATATGGGTGAAGCAGGTGAGGAAGATCAAAGATTCAAGAAACTATTCTGCATCGTTCTTATGAAAAATGCTCACACAAACACCTGAATCAACAAAGACCCAGGCTGAAAACATGGCTCAGTTCATAAGTGTTGTTCATATCAGTGTGTTCACACACACACACACACAGCATCACTGCTGTTGACACAGAGTTGTGTGTGTTGGAAAAGACTGAAGGAAAAATCTCAGTCCATCGGCCTGTTCACCGTGAAAACAACATCATGGCCTGAGGCTGCAAATAAAAGAGGGATGAGACAAAGAGGAGCCCCCTGCCTCTGTTTCCTTCATTTATTCCTCTTAAGGAGGATCCTGGACTCACAAAGCCAGACCTTAAATCTGTTTTCACACACTGCCAAGAGGAGAAACTCAAAGGAAAGTCGAGTTTCATGAGAGGGATCACCCATCAGCTGATAGCAGCACTGAGATGTTTACTGCTGTGCCAGGACACACACACAAACACACACATTCACACACACTGAGAAAGATAGCAGGGGACGCTGGAGACACATACAGGCCTGATAGAAAACGATGAGCTCATGTTTATGTGAGTGTGTGTGAGAGGGTGTGTTCTGTTTGCTGTGGGAGGTTGGGATGGTCAGGGAAGGGAAGGGCAGGTTTGTGGTTTACCGTCATTTTTTCCTTCGAAATAAGGGCGTCACCTGAGAACAAAAACGCAGCCAACTGACAGCAGAGGTAACAAAGAGATTTGACAGCGTAGTATTAAGCGTGTGCTACGGCACGCTTGTACATGCATAGAATCACAGTGAACTGGTTACATAGTTGTGTCTGCACAACATTCAGAGGTGTCGTAATCTGTTGTGTGTGGATTTAGCAGGAAATACCTTAAGCTGCTTCTGAAGAATTTATGGCTGTTCTTATGCTCTTCTTATTAAATTCATTTCATAGCTTTTCTCTTTGTAAAAAACTCACTTCAAATGCTTTTGAGCTCCTGCCCCCGCGACGCAACTGATAAGATATTGATTGTATCTCAGTATTTGGGTTTTTCTAAACATTACGTCATGCATGGATTTTTCCAGTGCTTTGTTTTAAGATCAGAAACAGTTGGTAATATCCTCTTTAGAAATCCAAAGCATCACCTCACTAATATAATAGAAGGGCTGAAAGATATATTGTTATCATATCAGTATCTAGACATATACACTTGAGATATTTACGCGTGAAATCACAATATCAACGATAGATTTTGCCCACTCACCCTGCAAGTCCAGCTTATACAGTTGCCTTATTATTGATGACTTTTTGATGTAAATGACTGACAGTGAGATCTGATCAATAAACCACATTTTCCACATACTGTTGTGTTATGGCACTTTAATTTTTTTCTGGAAAATGTTTAGTTTTTATTGAACCCAGAGTCACCCAGAGTCTCAAAATATCTGGCATTAATATTGAGATTTGAAGTTTTGTCCATATTGTTCAGTCCCACAGGGTAGTATTGGAGGTTAAACCTTTAGTTACCAGGCTCTTCTCCCAGTCAGGGCTTAGGGGCAAGCATCCTGCTGAGGTATTTAAATTTTAAAACAATCAAGGATCAGCATGTAATATCTTGTTAAATATATTCAAAATGTCTTGAAAAAGTACAATAGCACATAATACCATTGGTGCCACCTTAGGCAATATCTAAACCAACTAAGGTAGCCATTTTAT
The DNA here is from genome assembly GCA_008086565.1 of Thalassoma bifasciatum. Taxonomy (NCBI): domain Eukaryota; kingdom Metazoa; phylum Chordata; class Actinopteri; order Labriformes; family Labridae; genus Thalassoma; species Thalassoma bifasciatum. Next base: position 15,241 of record RPOG01007143.1, read on the forward strand.
TCAGAGTGCTGCATTATCTATTAGCAACATAACAGTTTAAACGCTGATATCTGATGCCTTTGATTCTATTATTGTATCACATGAGTCACGGTTACAGAATATTCTCATATCAGTATTTTATCTCATTCCTCGTAAACGCTCAAAGAGTACGTAATAATTTTAGAGCTTGAGTTTAGATCAAGGTACAGCCTCTCTGCGCTCTGAGTCACTTTCATGACTCTGGGCTTTTCTTTTGGTAACAGAAAAATTAGGTTGTAGTTCTTAAACGTAAAAAAACACAAGGAGCTGTAAATGCACAAAGTCTTTCTGAAATATGGTGTGAAGGTGAGAAGGCAGAACAAAGAAATAGTTAAACATATGTCATGGGATGGCAGCGTTGTTTGAAATGATAAAATAATTAAATGGATCAGCTTATGAAGATGAAAGCATAGAAGAGATTCAAGGTTCAGGAGTAACACTAAATCCTTTTCAAGTTTCAGTCCAATGACAGACAATATGATGCTGCTGAAGGGTGAATTGCAGATAAAGTGACTGAGCAGCAGCAGAGGAGGGGAGGTGTTTAAATATCTAGGAATGCGTTCAAACATCCCAGCTGTTTGCAAAAACAAGAGAGTATCCACGTGCAGATCAGTGTGAAAGAGCAGAACTACGACCTCAAGAGCAACGTCAGGAATAAGTGTTTGAAATCACAAAACAGAAACTCTCACTGAAAATGTCACTGCTCCTTGGAAACTGTTTCCAGTTTTTTGAAAGCTGAGCACATGATGGGCTGTTTTATAGAAGTTCAAACTTTGCCCTTTTCTTTTTTTATTGCCGGGTACTATTTTAGTGACTGGACTGTTATTATGTAGCAGGTCTCTGAAGCATGAGAAAGGCCTCTTCTGTCATCACATACTCATTTTCCAAAAAGGGAGGCAGAGAAAGAGAGAAAGAAATACAGGAGACAGAAGAAAGGAGTAAAAGTCTGAGCAGAGGTTAAAGAAGGACAGATACAGAAAGAGATAAGCTGTCAGTAAAACAAGCTGTGGGGTGAAACTTGTGTGTGTGTGTTGAATCATTTCCATTTACCCAATCCAATCGCTGCATGCACGACAGAGGAATTTGGCTTTCAGTCTTTCTCTCTCACAATCATACACACACACATACACACACACACACTGAGGGAGACACAGGAGTGAGCCAAACCACTGCATACCAGTTTGGGACTGACCCGAGACATAAAGACAGATCTCAGTCCCACAAAAAATCTATGCATCGACTCCTGATTGCTGCATCCTCATTTTTAATGTCATCAAACCTCAAGCACAATCTGTCCTCTTAGACCACGAAGTTGGAAATTATACTTGGACTAACTTAGAGCAGAAGGGTTTAAAAAAATAATTCAGTTACAATTATCTCTATCTAAACTGCATTATCTATTGTGCAATTATCTTTAGGTTTTAAATTAGAATATCGTGAAAAAAGTTAAATATTTTTGGTCACTCATGTCAGAAAGCGAAAACCAGATATTATATGGTCTCATTATACATAAAGTTGATTATTTCAAGCTTTTGTTTCTTGAGATGTTAATGGTTATGGCTTACAGATAATGAAAACTCAGAATTCAGTGTCAGAGAAAATTTGAATATTACATGAGATCAATAAAAAAGGGTATTCTAAACAGATATGTAAGGCCTCTGAAAGTTTTGCTACTTTATTCAAGTTTTCTCCCAATTTTTGCCCCTTTTCACCCATGTTTGCTGCTTTTTGCTGCATTTGTTAGCACTCTAAACTTATTTTGATTGCTTCTTCTTGCCGTTTTTGCCACTTTCATTACTAAGGTTGTTGCTTTTGCAAGGCTGTTTTCAACAGTTTGACTCTTTGGTTGAGTAGGGTTGAGTTCAGGTTTATAGAGCATAAAACATCTACTGCAAAATACTTTATTGTGGTATTCTAACATATTTGAGGATAAGGTAATATTGTAGGCCAGGTTGCAATTTGATCTAATTTTCAATTAACTCTACAGCCCTGGACTAACTTCACTTTACCTAAAAACGGCCTGTTGATTATTTAAGTCGTTGATAACTCTGCTCTTCCTCCAGTGATATGAGACATAGGATGATCGTTGTTCAACTCTCAACTAGAAACTATGACACCAGCTTCACTGTATGCTAATGGACTGTTATCTGATGAAAAGGTTGACCAGTCTGGAGTGTGATCAGGTTTGTGTGCGTGTGTATTTCAAACCTTAAAACTGGCCAGTTCTTGTTTGTTGAATCCATTACTGTGAATGATCTTCATCTGTTTGACCAGAGTACTTTTACCACTCTCTGCGGCACCTGCAAGAGAATAAACACAGAGGTTCAACTGAGTCTATCAGCTCATAAATCAATAAAAGATACATATATCATAAACAGTTCATCTTTACAAGATGCTATCATAAGGGGCCAGCTCTTCAAAAAAATGTAGTCTGAATCAAAATGATACAGATTTGGAAATCCCATTTTTTTGCTATCCAGGATCAGGTACTCTGTCTTAGTTTTATGCCAGTTTTCTAAAGCAACACCTTGATCCAAATACACAGTTGTTAAGATTACCATATCTGGATTACTAGTGCTCTAAGTGGGACAACAAATCACAATGTGAGCATTTAACCTGTTATGAGGAAGTTATTTAAATACAGATTTCATGCTTTGACCAACAGAAGGTCATTGTTTCTTTAAACAAACCTCCTCTGATTGAAAACAAATATTTACTCTTAAAAGTTGGAAAAGTTTGGGTTGTCTTTTAACGAATAGCTTTCAACAGGTAGAGAAGACACCATGGGGTCACTTGAAGTGTTTTTATTTAAAATACTGTATCACTGTAACAGTTAAACAATTCATGTGCAAAGTATAAATAAAATACATGCACTAAATGATACATATGTTATTTTATTTGACTAATATTAAAGTTTTACTAAGTTTTCACCCTGTAATCTATTTTGAAATCCTGCCCCCTGTTGGGATCAGGAGAATCCTATGTGTGGATCAAAGTGATCCAGATCCTACTGTTTAGTTTTGAACAGCACAAACTGAAGGTTTGGTCCAAAACTAGGATTAGATTCCGTGATTTAATCTGATCTCAGAATCCTTTCCTTTTTGAACAACCCATTTTCAAAATTTGATTCAATCCGATTATCATAATCCAATCAGATTATCTTTTTGAATTCAAATACCAGGTGTGTCTTTAATCTAAAAAGTGGATGAGTCTAAACTGATGAAGATGGTAAACTGCAGCCTAGAATAAAGCAGAATTACTTAATAAATCAAGCTATGACATATTCATGCACATCCTGTTAGATGTTCTGGTGCAGTCCATGATCTGTGCTCACGTGCTCAAGTAGGTAAAGGTGAGTTCATGTGAGGATGCCTTTCTCACCTAGCAGCAGTATTTTCACCACATTCATCTCCCTCTTGGCGGACTCGTACAGATCTCGGTCTATCTTGGCGCTGTGGATCTTCGCCTTCTTCTCCTCCGTCATTTCGGTTCCGAGGCACAGTCCCATCCTGCGCGCTCATCTCCCCCCGAGGCCCGGGTCCAAGAGACAGGCACAAAGTCCGGACTGGGATTATCCCAGGCGATTAGTTTCTATACACTGCATGCTCCGAGTTTGCCACAAAAGTTAAAAGTTTCCGGTAAAAAGAGGCCACAACATCCATGAAACAGCGTCCAAGCTTAGTCCAGGCGCGTTAAACTGGATTTACGCATCGCCTCTGAAGTTCTTTCTTCCTGGTCGATGTCCGATTTTAATGGAGAGTGACTTTTCGGTGATTGTCCTCAATGAAAACACCACAGTGCGGTGTCAGTCTGCACCACCGCAGTTCAAATCTGCTCTGCCGCCTTGGCAAAGACCCCAGATTCTCCCAAAGGTGCCTCCTCCCCCTTCAGCCTGCTGCTGCTGCCCAGATGGAAAAGTTTGGGACTTCCTGGGAAGTGACGTGCCCGGGGACAAATCTGCTGAGTGCGCAGCTCAGCCATTTTCACCTGTGAGAAAACAGGATACCTCAAAGAAAACTTTGATATCTGTGTGTCATAAAGGAGCAGGCTGCTCAACCACTGCATCTGTTTTTCACCTGTTTCAAAAGATAAAGTTAATCCTCTGATGCATGAACTATGAAAGCCAGTGTCAGGATTTTTCCCTTCAGTGTTTTTATTTGTATTTTTTCAAATATTTGTAACTGAGCATTCAACTTAAAACAGTGTGAACTTAATGTAAATATGACTTTTTTAAAACTTTTTTAATTTTTTTTAATTTTGGTAATTTCATGAATAATCTTTTTTAATGCTTTGTAAAACCTTTTAACTCTCTTTCATCCATTTTAACATTGAATAGTTTATAGTTACCATGCTGTTTTACCATCATATGTTTGTCTATATATATATATATATATATATATATATATATATATTTGGAAAAAGAATTAAAAACATTTTTTAGGCCCTAAGAGGA
>RPOG01007144.1:0-19710 GCA_008086565.1 Thalassoma bifasciatum
GCTATACTCCACAATACTCTGCTATACTCCGCAATACTCTGCTATACTCAAAAATACTCCGCAAATACTCCACTATACTCCACAATACTCCACTATACTCAACAATTCTCTGCAAATACTCCGCTATACTCCAAAATACTCCCCTAAACTCCACAATTCTCTGCTATACTCAACAATACTCCGCTATACTCCACAATACTCTGCTATACTCAACAATACTCCGCTATACTCCACAATACTCTGCTATACTCAACAACACTCTGCTATACTCCACAATACTCCGCTATACTCAAAAATACTCCACTATACTTTGCAGTACTCCCCTATACTCAACAATACTCTGCAAATACTCAACAATACTCCGCTATACTCCGCTAATACTCTGCTATACTCAACAATACTTTGCTATACTCCGCTATACCTCGCAATACTCTGCTTTACTCTGCTGTACTCCGCTATACTCCACAATACTCTGCTATACTCCACAATACTCCGATGTACTCCACTATACTCCGCAAATACCACGCTATACTCAACAATACTCCGCCATACTCAACAATACTCTGCAAATACTCCGCGATACTCCAAAATACTCCGCTATACTCCACAATACTCTGCTATACTCAACAATACTCCACAATACTCCACTATAATCTGCAAAACTCCGCTATACTCAACAATACTCCGTGAATACTCCGCTATACTCCACAACACTCCACTATACTCCCCAATTCTCCGCTACACTCAACAATACTCCGCTATACTCAACAATACTCCACTATACTTTGCAATACTCCCCTATACTCAACGATACTCTGCAAATACTCAACAATACTCCGCTATACTCCCCTAATACTCTGCTATACTCAACAATACTCTGCTATACTCTGCTGTTCTCCGCTATACTCCACAATACTCTGCTATACTCCACAATACTCCGATGTACTCCACTATTCTCCGCAAATACCACGCTATACTCAACAATTCTCTGCTATACTCAACAATACTCTGCAAATACTCTGCTATACTCAAAAATACTCCACTATACTCCACAATAATCTGCTATACTCAACAATACTCTGCAAATACTCAACAATACTCCCCAATACTCCGCTAATACTCTGCTATACTCAACAACACTCTGCTATACTCCGCAATACTCCGCTATACTTAAAAATACTCCGCAAATACTCTGCTATACTCAACAATACTCCGCCATACTCAACAATACTCTGCAAATACTCCACGATACTCCGCAAAACTCCGCTATACTCAACAATACTCCGCAAATACTCCGCTATACTCCACAACACTCAACTATACTCCCCAATACTCCGCTACACTCAACAATACTCCGCTATACTCAACAATAATCTGCAGATACTCCGCTATACTCCAAAATACTCCGCTATACTCCACAATACTCTGCTATACTCAACAATACTCCGCTATTCTCCACAATTCTCCGCTATACTCAACAATACTCTGCAATTACTCCACAATACTCCAAAATACTCCGCTATACACCGCTATTCTCGGCTATACTCCACAAGTACTCAGCTATACTCCACAATACTCCACTATACTCCGCAATACTCTGCTATACTCAACAATACTCTGCAAATACTCAACAATACTCCGCTATACTCCGCAAATACTCTGCTATACTCCACATTACTCTGCTATACTCCACAAAACTCCGCTATACTCCACAATACTCCACTATACTTTGCAATACTCCCCTATACTCAACAATAATCTGCAAATTCTCAACAATACTCCACTATACTCCGCTAATACTCTGCTATACTCAACAATACTCTGCAATACTCCGCTATACTCCGTAATACTCTGCGATACTCTGCTGTACTCCGCTATACTCCACAATACTCTGCTATACTCCACAATACTCCGATGTACTCCACTATTCTCCGCAAATACCACGCTATACTCAACAATTCTCCGCCATACTCAACAATACTCTGCAAATACTCTGCTATACTCAAAAATACTCCACTATACTCCACAATACTCTGCTATACTCAACAATACTCTGCAAATACTCAACAATACTCCCCAATACTCCGCTTATACTCTGCTATACTCAACAATACTCTGCTATACTCCGCTATACTCTGCAATACTCTGCTTTTCTCCACAATACTCTGCTATACTCCACAACACTCTGCTATACTCCACAATACTTCACTGTACTCCACTATATCCCGCAAATACCACGCAATACTCAACAGTACTCCGCTATACTCAACAAAACTCTGCAAATACTCTGCTATACTCAACAATACTCTGCTATACTCAACAATACTCTGCTATACTCAACAATACTCGGCTATACTCCACAATACTCTGCTATACTCCGCAATACTCTGCTATACTCAAAAATACTCCGCAAATACTCCACTATACTCCACAATACTCCACTATACTCAACAATACTCTGCAAATACTCCACTATACTCCAAAATACTCCCCTAAACTCCACAATTCTCTGCTATACTCAACAATACTCCGCTATACTCCACAATACTCTGCTATACTCAACAATACTCCGCTATACTCCACAATACTCTGCTATACTCAACAACACTCCGCTATACTCCACAATACTCCGCTATACTCCAAAATACTCCACTATACTTTGCAGTACTCCCCTATACTCAACAATACTCTGCAAATACTCAACAATACTCCGCTATACTCCGCAAATACTCTGCTATACTCCACATTACTCTGCTATACTCCACAAAACTCCACTATACTCCACAATACTCCACTATACTTTGCAATACTCCCCTATACTCAACAGTACTCTGCAAATACTCAACAATACTCTGCTATACTCCGCTAATACTCTGCTATACTCAACAATACTCTGCTATACTCCGCTATACTCCGTAATACTCTGCTATACTCTGCTGTACTCCGCTATACTCCACAATACTCTGCTATACTCCACAATACTCCGATGTACTCCACTATTCTCCGCAAATACCACGCTATACTCAACAATTCTCCGCTATACTCAACAATACTCTGCAAATACTCTGCTATACTCAAAAATACTCCACTATACTCCACAATACTCTGCTATACTCAACAATACTCTGCAAATACTCAACAATACTCCCCAATACTCCGCTTATCCTCTGCTATACTCAACAATACTCTGCTATACTCCGCTATACTCTGCAATACTCTGCTTTCCTCCACAATACTCTGCTATACTCCACAACACTCTGCTATACTCCACAATACTTCACTGTACTCCACTATATCCCGCAAATACCACGCAATACTCAACAATACTCCGCTATACTCCGCTAATACTCTGCTATACTCAACAATACTCTGCTATACTCTGCTGTTCTCCGCTATACTCCACAATACTCTGCTATACTCCACAATACTCCGATGTACTCCACTATTCTCCGCAAATACCACGCTATACTCAACAATTCTCCGCTATACTCAACAATACTCTGCAAATACTCTGCTATACTCAAAAATACTCCACTATAATCCACAATACTCTGCTATACTCAACAATACTCTGCAAATACTCAACAATTCTCCCCAATACTCCGCTTATACTCTGCTATACTCAACAATACTCTGCTATACTCCGCTATACTCTGCAATACTCTGCTTTTCTCCACATTACTCTGCTATACTCCACAACACTCTGCTATACTCCACAATACTTCACTGTACTCCACTATTCTCCGAAAATACCACGCAATACTCAACAATACTCCGCTATACTAAAAAATACTCCGCAAATACCCCGCTGTACTCAACAATACTCCGCTATACTCAACAATACTCTGCAAATTCTCCGCTTTACTCAACAATACTCTGCTATACTCAACAATACTCTGCAAATACTCCACGATACTCCGCAAAACTCCGCTATACTCAACAATACTCCGCAAATACTCCGCTATACTCCACAACACTCAACTATACTCCCCAATACTCCGCTACACTCAACAATACTCCGCTATACTCAACAATAATCTGCAGATACTCCACTATACTCCAAAATACTCCGCTTTACTCCACAATACTCTGCTATACTCAACAATACTCCGCTATTCTCCACAATACTCCGCTATACTCAACAATACTCTGCAATTACTCCACAATACTCCAAAATACTCCGCTATACACCGCTATTCTCGGCTATACTCCACAAGTACTCAGCTATACTCCACAATACTCCACTATACTCCGCAATACTCCGCTATACTCAACAATACTCTGCAAATACTCAACAATACTCCGCTATACTCCGCAAATACTCTGCTATACTCCACATTACTCTGCTATACTCCACAAAACTCCGCTGTACTCCACAATACTCCGATGTACTCCACTATTCTCCGCAAATACCACGCTATACTCAACAATTCTCCGCTATACTCAACAATACTCTGCAAATACTCTGCTATACTCAAAAATACTCCACTATACTCCACAATACTCTGCTATACTCAACAATACTCTGCAAATACTCAACAATACTCCCCAATACTCCGCTTATACTCTGCTATACTCAACAATACTCTGCTATACTCCGCTATACTCTGCAATACTCTGCTTTTCTCCACAATTCTCTGCTATACTCCACAACACTCTGCTATACTCCACAATACTTCACTGTACTCCACTTTATCCCGCAAATACCACGCAATACTCAACAATACTCCGCTATACTCAACAAAACTCTGCAAATACTCTGCTATACTCAACAATACTCTGCTATACTCAACAATACTCTGCTATACTCAACAATACTCGGCTATACTCCACAATACTCTGCTATACTCCGCAATACTCTGCTATACTCAAAAATACTCCGCAAATACTCCACTATACTCCACAATACTCCACTATACTCAACAATACTCTGCAAATACTCCGCTATACTCCAAAATACNTACTCCCCTATACTCAACAATACTCTGCAAATACTCAACAATACTCCGCTATACTCCGCTAATACTCTGCTATACTCAACAATACTCTGCTATACTCCGCTATACTCCGTAATACTCTGCGATACTCTGCTGTACTCCGCTATACTCCACAATACTCTGCTATACTCCACAATACTCCGATGTACTCCACTATTCTCCGCAAATACCACGCTATACTCAACAATTCTCCGCTATACTCAACAATACTCTGCAAATACTCTGCTATACTCAAAAATACTCCACTATACTCCACAATACTCTGCTATACTCAACAATACTCTGCAAATACTCAACAATACTCTGCTATACTCCGCTATACTCTGCAATACTCTGCTTTTCTCCACAATACTCTGCTATACTCCACAACACTCTGCTATACTCCACAATACTTCACTGTACTCCACTATATCCCGCAAATACCACGCAATACTCAACAATACTCCGCTATACTCAACAATACTCTGCAAATACTCTGCTATACTCAACAATACTCTGCAAATACTCAACAATACTCCCCAATACTCCGCTTATACTCTGCTATACTCAACAATACTCTGCTATACTCCGCTATACTCTGCAATACTCTGCTTTTCTCCACAATACTCTGCTATACTCCACAACACTCTGCTATACTCCACAATACTTCACTGTACTCCACTATATCCCGCAAATACCACGCAATACTCAACAATACTCCGCTATACTCAACAATACTCTGCAAATACTCTGCTATACTCAACAATACTCTGCTATACTCAACAATACTCTGCTATACTCAACAATACTCGGCTATACTCCACAATACTCTGCTATACTCCGCAATACTCTGCTATACTCAAAAATACTCCGCAAATACTCCACTATACTCCACAATACTCTGCTATACTCAACAATACTCTGCTATACTCCGCTATACTCCACAATTCTCCACCATACTCCACCATACTCTGCTATACTCCACTGTACTCCACTATACTTCGAAAATACTCTGCTATACTCTACAATACTCCGCTATACTAAACAATACTCCGCAAATACTCTGCTACACTCAACAATACTCCGCTTTACTCCACAATACTCCGCTATACTCCGCAATACTCCCCTATACTCACTAATACTCTTTAAATACTCAACAATGCTCCACTATAGTCCGCTAATCCTCTGCGATACTCAACAATACTCTGCTATACTCCGCTATACTCCGCAATACTCTGCTATACTCTGCAGTACTCCGCTATACTCCACTATTCTCCACCATACTCCACCATACTCTGCTATACTCCACTTTACTCCACTATACTCTGAAAATACTCTGCAATACTCAACAATACTCCGCTATACTCACCAATACTCTGCTATACTCCGCAGTACTCCGCAATACTCAAAAATACTCCGCTATCCTCCATAATACTCTGCTATACTCTGCAGTACTCCGCTATACTCCACTATTCTCCACCATACTCCACCATACTCTGCTATACTCCACTTTACTCCACTATACTCTGAAAATACTCTGCAATACTCAACAATACTCCGCTATACTCACCAATACTCTGCTATACTCCGCAGTACTCCGCAATACTCAAAAATACTCCGCTATCCTCCATAATACTCTGCTATACTCCAAAATACTCCGCTATACTCCACAATACTCTGCTATACTCAACAATACTCCGCTATACTCCTCAATACTCTGCTATACTCCGCAAAACTCAGCTATACTCAAAAATACTCCTCAAATACTCCGCTTTACTCAACAAAACTCTGCAAATACTCAACAATACTCCGCTATCCTCCGCTAATACTCTGCTATACTCCACAATACTCTGCTTTACTCCACAATACTCCACTATACTCCGCAAAACTCCCCTATACTCAACAATACTTTGCAAATACTCAATGATACTCCGCTTTACTCCGCTAATACTCTGCTATACTCCACAATACTCCACTATACTCAACAATACTCTGCAAATACTCAGCTATACTCCAAAATACTCCCCTAAACTCCACAATTCTCTGCTATACTCAACAATACTCCGCTATACTCCACAATACTCTGCTATACTCAACAATACTCCGCTATACTCCACAATACTCTGCTATACTCAACAACACTCCGCTATACTCCACAATACTCCACTATACTTTGCAGTACTCCCCTATACTCAACAATACTCTGCAAATACTCAACAATACTCTGCTATACTCCGCTAATACTCTGCTATACTCAACAATACTCTGCTATACTCCGCTATACCTCGCAATACTCTGCTATACTCTGCTGTACTCCGCTATACTCCACAATACTCTGCTATACTCCACAATACTCCGATGTACTCCACTATACTCCGCAAATACCACGCTATACTCAAAAATACTCCGCCATACTCAACAATACTCTGCAAATACTCCGCGATACTCCAAAATACTCCGCTATACTCCACAATACTCTGCTATACTCTGCAATACTCCACAATACTCCACTATACTCTGCAAAACTCCGCTATACTCAACAATACTCCGTGAATACTCCGCTATACTCCACAACACTCCACTATACTCCCCAATTCTTCGCTACACTCAACAATACTCCGCTATACTCAACAATAATCTGCAGATACTCCACTATACTCCAAAATACTCCGCTATACTCCACAATACTCTGCTATTCTCCACAATACTCTGCTATACTCCACAATACTCCGCAATACTCAACAATACTCTGCAGATACTCCGCTATACTCCAAAATACGACGCTATACTCCACAATACTCTGCTATACTCCGCATTACTCCGCTATACTCGAAAATACTCCACAAATACTCCGCTATACTCCTCAATACTCCACTATACTCCGCAATACTCCACTATACTCAAAAATACTCTGCAAATACTCAACAATACTCCGCTATACTCCACAATACTCCGCTATACTCCACAATACTCCACTATACTCCGCAACACTCCCCTATACTCAACAATACTCTGCAAATACTCAACAATACTCCGCAATACTCCGCAATACTCAAAAATACTCCGCTAAACTCCACAATACTCTGTTCTACTGCAAAATACTCCGCTATACTCCACAATACTCTGCTATACTCAACAATACTCCGCTTTACTCCACAATACTCTGCTATACTCAACAATACTCCGCAATTCTCCGCTATACTCAAAAATACTCCGCAAATACTCCGCAATCCTCCGCTATACTCCACAATACTCCGCAAATACTCAACTATACTCCACAATGCTTCACTATACTCCACAATACTCCGCAAATACTCAACAATACTCTGCAAATACTCAAAAATGCTCCACTATACTCCGCTAATACTCTGCTATACTCCACAATACTCTGCTATACTCCACAATACTCTGCAAATACTCAACTATACTCCACAATACTCCACTATACTCCACAATACTCCGCAAATACTCAACAATACTCTGCAAATACTCAAAAATGCTCCACTATACTCCGCTAATACTCTACTATACTCCACAATACTCTGCTATACTCAATAATACTCTGGAGATACTCCGCTATACTCCAAAATACGCCGCTATACTCCACAATACTCTGCTATACTCCGCAATACTCCGTTATACTCAAAAATTCTCCGCAAATACTCTGCTATACTCCTCAATACTCCACTATACTCCGCAATACTCCGCTATACTCAACAATACTCTGCAAATACTCAACAATACTCCGCTATACTCCGCTAATACTCTGGGATACTCCAAAATACTCTGCTATACTCAACAATACTCCGCTATACTCCGCTAATACTCTGCGATACTCCACAATACTCTGCTATACTCCACAATACTCCGCAAATACTCAACAATACTCTGCAAATACTCTGCTATACTCCGCAATACTCTGCTATTCTCCACAATACTCCACAATACTCTGCTATTCTCCACAATACTCTGCTATACTCCACAATACTCTGCTATACTCCACAATACTCCACAATACTCCACTGTACTCCTCTCTACTCCGCAAATACCACGCAATACTCAACAGTACTCCGCTATACTGAAAAATACTCTGCAAATACTCTGTTGTACTCAAAAATACTCCGCTATACTCCACAATACTCTGCTATATTCAACAATACTCCGCTATACTCCAAAATACTCTGCAATACTCCGCAATACTCCGCTAAACTCAAAAATACTCCGCTAATACTCTGCTATTCTCCACAATACTCTGCTATACTCCACAATACTCCGCAATACTCAACAATACTCTGCAGATACTCCGCTATACTCCAAAATACGCCGCTATACTCCACAATACTCTGCTATACTCCGCAATACTCCGCTATACTCGAAAATACTCCACAAATACTCCGCAATACTCCTCAATACTCCACTATACTCCGCAATACTCCGCTATACTCAAAAATACTCTGCAAATACTCAACAATACTCCGCTATACTCCACAATACTCTGCTATTCTCCACAATACTCTGCTATACTCCACAATACTCCGCTATACTCCACAATACTCCACTATACTCCGCAACACTCCCCTATACTCAACAATACTCTGCATATACTCAACAATACTCCGCAATACTCCGCAAAACTCAAAAATACTCTGCTAAACTCCACAATACTCTGTTCTACTGCAAAATACTCCGCTATACTCCACAATACTCTGCTATACTCAACAATACGACGCTTTACTCCACAATACTCTGCTATACTCAACAATACTCCGCAATTCTCCGCTATACTCAAAAATACTCCGCAAATACTCCGCAATCCTCCACTATACTCCACAATACTCCGCAATTACTCAACTATACTCCACAATGCTTCACTATACTCCACAATACTCCGCAAATACTCAACAATACTCTGCAAATACTCAAAAATGCTCCACTATACTCCGCTAATACTCTGCTATACTCCACAATACTCTGCTATACTCCACAATACTCCGCAAATACTCAACTATACTCCACAATACTCCACTATACTCCACAATACTCCGCAAATACTCAACAATACTCTGCAAATACTCAAAAATGCTCCACTATACTCCGCTAATACTCTACTATACTCCACAATACTCTGCTATACTCAACAATACTCTGGAGATTCTCCGCTATACTCCAAAATACGCCGCTATACTCCACAATACTCTGCTATACTCCGCAATACTCCGTTATATTCGAAAATTCTCCGCAAATACTCTGCTATACTCCTCAATACTCCACTATACTCCGCAATACTCCGCTATACTCAACAATACTCTGCAAATACTCAACAATACTCCGCTATACTCCGCTAATACTCTGCGATACTCCACAATACTCTGCTATACTCCACAATACTCCGCTATACTCCACAATACTCCACTATACTCTGCAACACTCCCCTATACTCAACAATACTCTGCAAATACTCAACAATACTCCGCAATACTCCGCAATACTCAAAAATACTCCGCTATACTCCACAATACTCTGTTATACTCCAAAATACTCCACAAATACTCCGCTATACTGCACAATACTCAACAATACTCCCCAATTCTCCGCTATACTCCACAATACTCAACAATACTCCGCTATACTCCGCTAATACTCTGCTATACTCCACAATACTCTACAATACTCCACAATACTCCGCTATACTCCACCATTCTCCCCTATACTCAACAATACTCTGCAAATACTCAACAATACTCCGCTATACTTTGCCAATTCTCTGCTATACTCAACAATACTCTGCTATACTCCGCTAATACTCTGCTATACTCAAAAATACTCTGCTATACTCCGCTATACTCCGCTATACTCTGCTATTCTCCACAATACTCTGCTATACTCCACAATACTCTGCTTTCCCCACAATACTCCACTGTACTCCACTATACTCAACAAATACCACGCTATACTCAACAATACTCCGCTATACTGAACAATACTCTGCAAATACTCTGCTATACTCAAAAATACTCCGCTATACTCCACAAAACTCTGCTATGTTCAACAATACTCCGCTATACTCCACAATCCTCTGCTATACTCTGCAATACTCCGCTATACTCAAAAATACTCCGCAAATACTCTGCTATACTCCACAATACTCCACTATACTCCGCAATACTCTGCTATACTCAATAATACTCTGCAAATACTCAAAAATACTCCGCTATACTCCGCAATACTCCGCTTTACTCAAAAACACTCCACTATACTCCGCTATACTCAACAATACTCCAAAATACTCCGCTATACTCCACAATACTCTGCTATACTCTACAATACTCAGCTATACTCAACAATACTCCGCAAATACTCCGCTATACTCCTCAATACTCCACTATACTCCGCAATACTCCGCTATACTCAAAAATACTCTGCAAATACTCAACAATACTTCGCTATACTCCACAATACTCTACTATACTCCGCAATACTCCGCTATACTCGAAAATACTCCACAAATACTCCGCTATACTCCTCAATACTCCACTATACTCCGCAATACTCCGCTATACTCAAAAATACTCTGCAAATACTCAACAATACTCCGCTTTACTCCACAATTCTCTGCTATACTCAACAATACTCCGCAATTCTCCGCTATACTCAAAAATACTCCGCAAATACTCCGCAATCCTCCGCTATACTCCACAATACTCCGCAAATACTCAACTATACTCCACAATGCTTCACTATACTCCACAATACTCCGCAAATACTCAACAATACTCTGCAAATACTCAAAAATGCTCCACTATACTCCGCTAATACTCTNGCTATACTCCACAATACTCCGCTATACTCCACAATACTCCACTATACTCCGCAACACTCCCCTATACTCAACAATACTCTGCAAATACTCAACAATACTCCGCAATACTCCGCAATACTCAAAAATACTCCGCTAAACTCCACAATACTCTGTTCTACTGCAAAATACTCCGCTATACTCCACAATACTCTGCTATACTCAACAATACTCCGCTTTACTCCACAATACTCTGCTATACTCAACAATACTCCGCAATTCTCCGCTATACTCAAAAATACTCAGCAAATACTCCGCAATCCTCTGCTATACTCCACAATACTCCGCAAATACTCAACTATACTCCACAATGCTTCACTATACTCCACAATACTCCGCAAATACTCAACAATACTCTGCAAATACTCAAAAATGCTCCACTATACTCCGCTAATACTCTGCTATACTCCACAATACTCTGCTATACTCCACAATACTCCGCAAATACTCAACTATACTCCACAATACTCCACTATACTCCACAATACTCCGCAAATACTCAACAATACTCTGCAAATACTCAAAAATGCTCCACTATACTCCGCTAATACTCTGCTATACTCCACAATACTCTGCTATACTCAACAATACTCCGCTATACTCCACAATACTCTGCTATCCTCAAATATACTCTGCTATAATCCACAACACTCCACTATACTCCGCAATACTTCGCTATACTCAACAATCCTCTGCAAATACTCAAAAATACTCCGCTATACTCCGCAATACTCCTCTATACTCAAAATTACTCCACTATACTCCGCTAAACTCAACAATACTCCGCTATACTCCAAAATACTCTGCTATAGTCCACAATACTCTGCTATACTCTACAATACTCAGCTAAACTCAACAATACTCCGCAAATACTCTGCTACACTCCACAATACTCCGCTTTGCTCCACAATACCCCGCTATATTCTGCTATACTCCGCTTTACTCAACAAGACTCCGATATACTCAAAAATACTCAATAATACTCGACAAAACCCTGCAATACTCAACAATACTCCGCTATACTCAACAATACTCTGCTGTGCACCGCCAAACTCTGCAATACTCTGCTATACTCTGCAATACATGCTATACTCCACTGTACTCCACTATACTCCGCAAATACCACGCTATACTCAACAATACTCTGCAAATACTCCGCTATACTACAATATTCTCCGCTATAATCCACAATACTCTGCTATACTCAACAATACTCCCCTATACTCCACAATACTCTGCTATCCTCAACAATACTCTGCTATACTCCACAATACTCTGCTATACTCCGCAATACTCCGCTATACTCAAAAATACTCCGCAAATACTCCGCTATACTCCACAATACTCCACTATACTCCGCAATTCTCCGCTATACTCAACAATACTCTGCAAATTCTCAAAAATACTCCGCTGTACTCCGCAATACTCTGCTATACTCTGCAGTACTCTGCTATTCTCCACAATACTCCGCTGTACTCCACTATACTCCGCAAATACCAAGCTATACTCAAAAATACTCCGCTATACTCCACAATACTCTGCTATACTCAACAATACTCTGCAAATACTCGACTAGACTCCGCTATTCTCCAAAATACTCTGCTATACTCCAAAATACTCAGCTATACTCCACAATACTCTGCTATACTCAACAATACACCGCTATACTCCTCAATACTCTGCTATACTCCGCAATACTCCCCTTAACTCAAAAATACTCCGCAAATACTCCGCTATACTCAACAATACTCTGCAAATACTCAACAATACTCCGCTATACTCCGCTTACACTCTGCTTTACTCCACAATACCCTGCTATACTCCAATATACTCCGCTATACTCCACAATACTCTGCTATACTCAACAATACTCCGCTATACTCCACAATACTCTGCTTACCTCAACAATACTCCGCTATTCTCCACAATACTCTGTTACACTCCGCAATACTCCGCTATACTCCGCTATACTCAACAATACTCTGCTATACTCAACTATACTCCGCTATACTCAACAATACTCTGCAAATACTCAACAATACTCCGCTATACTCCTCTCATAATCTGCTATACTCCACAATACTCTGCTATACTCCACAATACTCTGCTATACTCCACAATACTCCACTATACTCCGCAATACTCCCCAATACTCAACAGTACTCTGCAAATACTCAACAATACTTCGCAATACTCTGCTAATACTCTGCTTTACTCAACAAAACTTAGCTATACTCCGCTATAATCCGCAATACTCTGCTATACTCTGCAGTACTCTGCTATTCTCCACAATACTCTGCTGTACTCCACTATACTCCGCAAATACCACGCTATACTCAACAATAATCCGCTATACTCAACAATACTCTGCAAATACTCTGCTATACTCAAAAATACTCCGCTATACTCCACAATACTCTGCTATACTCAACAATACTCTGCAAATACTCAACTAGACTCCGCTATTCTCCAAAATACTCTGCTATACTCCAAAATACTCAGCTATACTCCACAATATTCTGCTATACTCAACAATACTCCGCTATACTCCTCAATACTCTGCTATACTCCGCAATACTCCGCTTAACTCAAAAATACTCCGCAAATACTCCGCTATACTCAACAATACTCTGCAAGTTCTCAACAATACTCTGCTATACTCCGCTAATACTCTGCTTTACTCCACAATACCCTGCTATACTCCACAATACTCCACTGTACTCCACTATACTCCGCGAATACCACGCTTTACTCAACAATACTCCGCTATACTTAACAATACTCTGCAAATACTCTGCTATACTCAACAATACTCCGCAATACTCCACAATACTCTGCTTTACTCCACAATACTCCGCTATACTCCAAAATACTCCGCTATACTCCACAATACTCTGCTATACTCCAAAATACTCCGCTATACTCCGCTATCCTCCTCAATACTCTGCAATACTCAACAATACTCCGCTATCCTCCTCAATACTCTGCTATACTCCAAAATACTCCGCTATACTCCACATTACTCTGCTAAACTCAACAATACTCAGCTATACTCCTCAATACTCTGATATACTCTGCAATACTCCGCTATACTCAAAAATACTCTGCAAATACTCCGCTATACTCAACAATACTCTGCAAATACTCAACAATACTCTGCTATACTCCGCTTATTCTCTGCTATACTCCACAATACTCTGCTATACACCACAATACTCCGCTATACTCCACAATACTCCACTGTACTCGACTATACTCCGCAAAAACCACGCTATACTCAACAAGACTCCGCTATACTCCTCAATACTCTGCTATACTCCGCAAAACTCCACAATACTCAAAAATACTCCGCTATACTCCACAATACTCTGCTATTCTCCAAAATACTCCGCTATACTCCACAATACTCCGCTTATACTCAACAATTCCCCGCTATACTCCTCAATACTCTGCTATACTCTGCAAATACTCCGCTATACTCAAAAATACTCCGCAAATACTCCGCTATACTCAACAATACTCTGCAAATACTCATCAATAATCCGCTATACCCTGCTTATACTCTGCTATACTCCACAATACTCTGCAATACTCCACAATACTCTGATATACTCCACAATACTCCATTGTACTCGACTATACTCCGCAAATACCACGCTTTACTCAACAATACTCCGCTATACTCAAAAATACTCCGCAAATACTCCGGTATACTCCTCAATACTCCACAATTCTCCGCAATACTCCGCTATTCTCAAAAATATTCTGCAAATACTCAACAATACTCGGCTATACTCCGCTTATTCTCTGCTATACTCCACAATACTCTGCTATACTCCACAATACTCCGCTATACTCCACAATACTCCACTATACTTCGCTATACTCCACAATACTCTGCTATACTCCAAAATACTCCGCTTTACTCCACAATACTCTGCTATACTCAACAATACTCCGCTATACTCCTCAATACTCTGCTATACTCCGCAATACTCCGCTATACTCAAAAATACTCTGCAAATACTCCGCTATACTCAACAATACTCTGCAAATACTCAACAATACTCTGCTATACTCCGCTTATACTCTGCTATACTCCACAATACTCTGCTATACACCACAATACTCCGCTATACTCCACAATACTCCACTGTACTCGACTATACTCTGCAAAAACCACGCTATACTCAACAAGACTCCGCTATACTCCTCAATACTCTGCTCTACTCCGCAAAACTCCACAATACTCAAAAATACTCCGTTATACTCCACAATACTCTGCTATTCTCCAAAATACTCCGCGATACTCCACAATACTCTGCTATACTCAACAATACTCAGCTATACTCCTCAATACTCTGATATACTCTGCAATACTCCGCTATACTCAAAAATACTCCGCAAATACTCCGCTATACTCAACAATACTCTGCAAATACTCAACAATAATCCGCAATACTCTGCTTATACTCTGCTATACTCCACAATACTCTGCAATACTCCACAATACTCTGCTATACTCCACAATACTCAACTGTACTCGACTATACTCCGCAAATACCACGCTATAATCAACAATACTCCGCTATACTCCTCAATACTCCGCAAATACTCCGGTATACTCCTGAATACTCCACAATACTCCGCAATACTCCGCTATTCTCAAAAATATTCTGCTATACTCCGCTAATACACTGCTATACTCAATAATACTCCGCTATACTCAACAATACTCTGCAAATACTCAACAATACTCCGCTATACTCCTCTCATACTCTGCTATACTCCACAATACTCTGCTATACTCCAAAATACTCTGCTATACTCCACAATACTCCACTATAACCGCAATACTCCCCAATACTCAACAGTACTCTGCAAATACTCAACAATACTCCGCTATACTCTGCTAATATTCTGCTTTACTCAACAAAACTCTGCAATACTCCGCTATACTCCACTATACTCCGCAAATACCACACTATACTCAACAATAATCCGCTATACTCAACAATACTCTGCAAATACTCTGCTATACTCAAAAATACTCCGCTATACTCCACAATACTCTGCTATACTCAACAATACTCTGCAAATACTCAACTAGACTTCGCTATTCTCCAAAATACTCTGCTATACTCCAAAATACTCAGCTATACTCCACAATACTCTGCTATACTCAACAATACTCCGCTATACTCCTCAATACTCTGCTACACTCCGCAATACTCCGCTTAACTCAAAAATACTCCGCAAATACTCCGCTATACTCAACAATACTCTGCAAATACTCAACAATACTTCACTATACTCCGCTTATACTCTGCTTTACTCCACAATACCCTGCTATACTCCACAATACTCTGATATACTCCACAATACTCCACTGTACTCCACTATACTCTGCAAATACCACGCTATACTCAACAATACTCCGCTATACTTAACAATACTCTGCAAATACTTTGCTATACTTAACAATACTCCGCTATACTCCACAATACTCTGCTTTACTCAACAATACTCCGCTATACTCGGCAATACTCCGCTGTACTCAAAAATACTCCGCAAATACTCTGCTATACTCCACAATCCTCCACTATACTCCGCAATACTCCGCTATACTCAACAATACTCTGCAAATACTCAAAAATATACTCTGCTTTACTCCGCAATACTCCGCTATACTCAAAAATACTCCACTATACTCTGCTTTACTCAACAATACTCCGCTATACTCCAAAATACTCCGCTATACTCCACAATACTCTGCTATACTCAAAAATACTCCGCAAATACTCTGCTATACTCAACAATACTCTGCAAATACTCAACAATTCTCCGCTATATCTGCTTATACTCTGCTATACTCGACAATACTCTGCTATACACCACAATACTCAACAATACTCCGCTTTACTCAAAAATACTCCGCTATACTCCACAATACTCTGCTATACTCCAAAATACTCCGCTATACTCCTCAATACTCTGCTATACTCTGCAATACTCCGGTATACTCCTCAATACTCTGCAAATACTCCGCTATACTCAACAATACTCTGCAAATACTCAACAATACTCTGCTATACTCCGCTTATACTCTGCTATACTCAACAATACTCTGCTATACACCACAATACTCCGCTATACTCCACAATACTCCACTGTACTCGACTATACTCTGCTATTCTCCAAAATACTCCGCTATACTCCACAATACTCTGCTATACTCAACAATACTCCGCTATACTCCTCAATACTCTGCTATACTCTGCAATGCTCCGCTATACTCAAAAATACTCCGCAAATACTCCGCTATACTCCACAATACTCTGCTATACTCAACAATAATCCGCTATACTCCGCAAAACTCCACAATACTCAAAAATACTCCGCTATACTCCACAATACTCTGCTATTCTCCAAAATACTCCGCTATACTCCACAATACTCTGCTATACTCAACAATACTCCGCTATACTCCTCAATACTCTGCTATACTCTGCAAATACTCCGCTATACTTAAAAATACTCCGCAAATACTCCGCTATACTCAACAATACTCTGCAAATACTCATCAATAATCCGCTATACTCTGCTTATACTCTGCTATACTCCACAATACTCTGCAATACTCCACAATACTCTGATATACCCCACAATACTCCACTGTACTCGACTATACTCCGCAAATACCACGCTATACTCAACAATACTCTGCTATACTCAAAAATACTCCGCAAATACTCCGGTATACTCCTCAATACTCCACAATTCTCCGCAATACTCCGCTATTCTCAAAAATATTCTGCAACTACTCAACAATACTCGGCTATACTCCGCTTATTCTCTGCTATACTCCACAATACTCTGCTATACTCCACAATACTCCGCTATACTCCACAATACTCCACTATACTCCGCTATACTCCACAATACTCTGCTATACTCCAAAATACTCCGCTTTACTCCACAATACTCTGCTATACTCAACAATACTCCGCTGTACTTAACAATACTCTGCAAATACTTTGCTATACTTAACAATACTCCGCTATACTCCACAATACTCTGCTTTACTCAACCATTCTCCACTATACTCGGCAATACTCCGCTGTACTCAAAAATACTCCGCAAATACTCTGCTATACTCCACAATCCTCCACTATACTCCGCAATACTCTGCAAATACTCAACAATACTCTGCAAATACTCAAAAATACTCCGCTTTACTCCACAATACTTTGCTATACTCAACAATACTCTGCTATACTCCAAAATACTCTGCTTTACTCCACAATACTCTGCTATACTCAACAATACTCCGCTATACTTAACAATACTCTGCAAATACTTTGCTATACTCAACAATACTCCGCTATACTCCTCAATACTCTCCTATACTCTGCAATACTCCGCTATACTCAAAAATACTCTGCAAATACTCCGCTATACTCAACAATACTCTGCAAATACTCAACAATACTCTGCTATACTCCGCTTATACTCTGCTATACTCCACAATACTCTGCTATACACCACAATACTCCGCTATACTCCACAATACTCCACTGTACTCGACTATACTCCGCAAAAACCACGCTATACTCAACAAGACTCCGCTATACTCCTCAATACTCTGCTATACTCCGCAAAACTCCACAATACTCAAAAATACTCCGCTATACTCCACAATACTCTGCTATTCTCCAAAATACTCCGCTATACTCCACAATACTCTGCTATACTCAACAATACTCCGCTATACTCCTCAATACTCTGCTATACTCTGCAATACTCCGCTATACTCAAAAATTCTCCGCAAATACTCCGCTATACTCAACAATACTCTGCAAATACTCATCAATAATC
>RPOG01007145.1:0-19703 GCA_008086565.1 Thalassoma bifasciatum
ACTTCTTTACACATCTCAGCAGTCTGTGGGACTGTGTCTAAGAAGTGTAATTCGAGCCTGCAGGGAGGAAACTCTGGAGAGGAGTTAAGTGCTGCCTGCTGATGAGGACACTCGATGAATGTTTAACAGATTTCTCCAGGAGGGAGTACATTAAAGATGTTGGTCAGCGGTAACGCTCACTTCATTTGCTTCAAATATTTGCATACATCTCTTACTGTTCTGACAATGACTTCCAAATAAAACCCCCTTTTTTTAATCATATTTTGATGTGAAAGTGCTTCAGCAGGAGAACATGACACCACAGTATCAGATTCTGTCTTTTCTTCCCTGTGCTGTTTAAGAGCCTTTTCCTCTCAGGGCTCTTGTTTTTGTCAATAAGAGGATCAAACTGTTACTCGTTGAGACTGACAGCATCAGGAAAAGGATCCCCACAGAGATAAACTGCTCTTTGTTGAGAGGCGTGATGCTTTTTTGAAAAACAAAAACAGCCATCACTTGTTTGTCATGTCTGGAAAAATACACTGGAGCTTTAACTGAGACGTTTTAATTATTGTAAATACATCAGAGTTCTTGTCGTTGATTGCAATCACTTTAGTCGTTAATGTTCCAGTTTTATATCTTTGTGTACAAATTGAAGGTCTATTTTCACAATGTATAACAGTTAGTGTAAGCAGTGTGAATAATTTGCTGTACTCACTGGGGATTGTTGCACCGCATTATGTAATAATGTTGTACATTTTCACTTCACTGTGTAAAAATGCTGCATTTTATGATTATAAATGGTGTGGTTTGTATCTCAATCAATAAATCTTTATTTATGTAACGCCAAATCATAACAAACGTTATCTCTAGACACTTTACAAAACATTAACAGGTCGACACTTGTTAATATTGAATTTTTATTTTATCTTATCTTATTTTATTATTAGAGACCCAACATCGAGACGAGATAAGAATTCGTATCTCATCTAAACCCACCATGAGTGCAGCACTTTGCAGCATTTAGAAAGTTACAATTGTAAGGAAAAACTTTCCTTTAAAGGGTAGAAACCTTGGACAGAACCAGACTCATGTTAGACAGACATCTGCCTCGACCTTGTTGGGTTAAAGGAAAGAGAGAGAGAGAGAGAAAGGGAAAGGAAAGGAGAGAGAAGACAAACATAGAGGCAGGGAGACTCACAAAGAGACAGACAGAGAGAGAGACGCACACACAGAGAAACACTGTCAAAGATACACAAAAATTATGCCTCTGAAAAAAATATGAAAGTCATTTTGAGAAAACTTTGGGATAAAAAAATCTGTGTAGAAATTCACACACCTCCCTCTCAGCACTTTTCCTTCATTAATGGAATGAAGCTATAAAACAACAAAGAGCAGCTGCACAGTTTTAAAAAAAACAACAAATGAACAAAACAAATGAGTAAATGAAGAATAAAAGATAGCAAAAGCAGCTGGACAAATTAAATTCCAAATAGAAAAACAGTGCAGTATAAAACATAAGATCTACTTTTGACATTCTAACATCTCAACTTTACACTCATAATTCCTTCTTTGCTTTTTGTTTATCTCTAAAATGTTGATTCTCTAAAATAGGAATGTTTCCAAACCTTAACTTCTGCAAAAGTCCCAATTCAAAAATAGTCTTATTTTATTTTATATCAAGTGCCATGAGTGTCAGAAGTAAAGAAAACAATTGTAATGCCTTTCTTGAATGAAGACAGGGGGCATGATTGAGAGATACTGTAACTTTCTTTATTTGTTTTTTTGGTTTTTTTTCGAAGTTTTTGCATTTGCAAGTGTGCAAACTTTTGTTTTGAGATGTGATGTCTGAATATTTTTTTAATCACTCTAAAAAGAGAATATTCAGCTATTTCATATTCTAGACATGCATATAAAGCTGCAATGCTTGATGCTTTTACAAAGTGTGTGTGAAGCTTTGTAAACGTCTACATATTCATACGTTCATTTGTATGAATTCATACATTATATATATATATATATATTCTTAGATTGCTATTTCTAATAACTATTTAAAGTCTTTATTCTTATAGTAATAATTATAATGGTAGGGGTAATGACAAGAATAACAATAAGGATTATTGTTGCTGTTGTTGTTATTATATTTACTATTATTATAATTATTACTATAGCTAATTTTTCAGCTTTTGTATCTTGTTTTTTTTTAATTTTTCTTCTTATTCTACTGTATTCTATTTTATTATTTTATTTTACTGTTGCATCTTTTGCATTGGAAAGTTTGTGAGCTGCTGTGACATTGAAATTTCCCCCATAGGGGATCAATAAAGACTATTCTATTCTATTCTATACATTGTAAAAAATCCCTGTAAACTAATCAGAACCCTTCGCTCTAAAAATAGCACCAGATCTTCAAAACAGTTGAAATGTTGAGGTCATCACATAAGGAGCTCTTCACTTTAGGACAAGTTGGGGTGTTGGGGTGGGCCTCAATCACTAAGATCTGCCCATAGCTCTACCCCTGACAGAAATAAGAGTTTTCCGAAACAGCAGAGAGAGAAACATAGTGATTTTGTTTCGCTGTAAATCACCAAAAATAATACAGGGGTACCAGAGGAACAGAATAAAAATGTGACACACTGTGAAAAAAGGAGCAGCAGGTCAAACATGACATCATCACTCCTTTCTTTTTTTTCCAGTTTGAGTTTGAAGTGACTGTCTTTGAGCTCTACGGGTGAGACGTTCCACTCGCTGCCTCCCTGAGCAGAAAAAGCTGTTGGTCCATCTGATGGAGGGTTTAGTGTAATAGTTTCTACAAAGCTGCTCATTAACATGACTTTGTTTGTGTGTTTTTTTAATGATTTGAACCAGGATGGTTTGGCTTTTTACCCTCGGGCTGCTGAATACATTTACAGTGAGACGCTGTGGTTTTTATCAAACACAGCACAGAATCAAAAACACAAGAGAAAGGAGGAAAGGAGAAGTGTATTTAGAGCATGAGGGGGGAAAAGAAATTCTGGATAAACTGATGTTTCTGCTTAAGTTTGTTGTTGAATGTTGACTAAACTGCCGGCTGTAAATATTCCACCCAGAGAATAGAAGATTCTGGATTGTTTCTGTGGTTGTAAAGAGGAGTTCAGTTCTTTCTAAGTGGTTCAACATGAGTGCAGAGTCTTTAAACACGGGTCCCATTAGCCGTGTGTCAGTTCGCAGTTTGCAGTAGCAGCTGTGTCGTCCTCAGTCGTTCCCTGTCACTTGTTATGACAGAACTCTTATTGCGCCTAAATCTGCTCTGAAAGCCTCCTCTGGCGCACACTGACACACCATCTCTCACACCTCCAACCCCGTGACCTTTAGGAGGCGTCACACACTTACACTTCTCCCCGTTAGCCAATCAATTCAGCAACAACATGACGAGCTGATAGCAGCTTCATTACCGCCAGAGCTGGACATAATACCGCTAATGCTTAGTGTCACTTCCATACGAGGATAACAGGAGAGCTCTAATTAAAGGACGCCATGGCAACAGAGAACGTGTTTGGGTGAGGTACATGGAGAGGAAAAAACAGACAGCTTCCAATTTAGAGAGACAGCTCACATTAGCCGACAGTTAGAGACAGTCAGTGTGGACGTGGAGAGACATTGTGACAATCAAAGGAGAATTATGGGTATTGAGATGTGAATATCAATTTGCAATCCAAAAATGGAATAAGACTCTTTGAATATTCTTCATTGGTGTGTTAGTCGACAGCCCTCAAAATCTGAAGCCAAAACTTTTAGAGCTCTCCCAACTGACAGACTGCAGTATAGCTCCGCCTCCTCCATGGGTCAAAGTTTAAAGGGACTGTGAGGACTTTCTGAGTGATCTTGAAAAAGTCATATCTAAATATATAATTAATTGTAATCTACAACTTAAAATGAGGTCATCCGCACTACAATAGGTTATTCATGTTATTTGTGTCAATTCCTAGCTTCCTAAACTGGGCTCGACAGGTTGGACTGAACCAGATTGACTCAAACACGCCACACCACCTGACGAAGTTTAGCAGAGAGAAGAAAGATTTCTGTGATTTATGTAGTTGCAATGGTGGAAAAAAGGCTGGACTGTCTGACAGAAAAAGAACAAAAGAACCAAGGAAAGCTAAACAGGAAAGCAATAAAGCAAATAAAGCTAGCTAAAGGCTTTGACACGATGGAGCTAAGGGCTGAAACACAAACCAGTGGCTGAGACATGGGCCAAAGACTAAAACACGGGCGAAAAACTAAAACACGAGCTTGAAGCAAAAACACAAGCTAAAGGCTAAAACATAGGTTGAAGGCCAAAAGAGAAGCTAAAGACTAAAACACAGGCTAAAGTCTAAAACAGGCTAGAATCGAAAACATGGACTTAAGCTCAAAACACAGGCCTGAGGTTAAAACACAAGCAAAAGGCTAAAACAGACTCAAGGCTGAGACACAAGCTAATTTGCTTTTGCTAATGTTCATTCCTGTCCACATTCAGCAGTTATTCAGCAGTGATATGTTCAAACCTGAGAGTCTGTCAGTAAAATGAAGAGACAGGTGACGTTTCATCTGATTGGTGAGGTTGGAATTGGTAGATGAGCACTGTACATAAACAGGATTCACTAACACTACAAAGTAAGAACAGCTTCTGAACTACGCTACAAACAAGCAAGTTTGCTTGTTGCCACATTACAAACTACAGTGCAAGTTACTTCAGATACATAGGGGGCGCTGCTGAGCAATGAAGAAATATGTTTGAAAATGGTAGTCTAGTTGTATGGAGATATGTATGGATGTATATGTACTACTTTTGTTTAAATCCTTCTCAGTTTGTTCTCCATTCAATTTCATACTTAATACTCCATACATACTATGTGTACTATGATATTTGAATCCATTGCTCCCTCCGCCCTTCTTTTTTTTTTTAAACTGTGCTTCTCCCTTTCCTTCTGTTCGTGTTCAATTATCTTTGTTCTTCAATTGGTTCTAAAAACTTTGTTAAAATGTTAAAATATAATGGTAAATATAAAAATGGAATCCATAACAGAAAATTGTAAAAGGAGACATGAATGTATATTTAAAATGTATGCAATATTTTTTTTTCTCAATAAAAACATATTTGACTACTTTAGATACATACATTATCTTGTTGCGTTGTATCCAGTAAAAAGTTGCCTTGAGCAAAGAAAAGTTGTGTTAAAAAGAAGATCAGGTCTATTTTTGATTTCATTTTCCAGAACAAATACATCACAACAGTTTGCATGAGTCCTCCAGTGAAAGGATTGCTGCAATCCACTCCATACAGATTCTCCTCAGTCACTTTAAGTTAATGTATGTGTAGGGGAAGTTTTTCTTTTTTTTTTTTTTTTTTTTTACAGTGCTGTAAATGTTTGACCAGTGCTCCTCTTATATTTTTGTTGCTGTTTATGTAATGTACCAGTGATCAATAAATCATTCCTTTTTTTTTTACAGTGCTGTAAATGTTTGACCAGTGCTCCTCTTATCTATTTGTTGCTGTGTATGTAATGTACCAGTGATCAATAAATCATTCTCACCATGCTCTAAATGTGTATCTCTGCATCGATGTGCTGAATGTAAACAATGTGCTGCAGCTTTGGTGTGTGGCACAAATAAGTCATCAGGCCTTCAGTGGAGGACGATGAAAACAAACTGACTCCTCTTCCATCACGCTGCAGAGACAGACAAGAGAGGACAGTGGCTGTAAGAGAGAGAGACAAATACAGACAGAAATGTGGTGATAGATTCAGAGAGAGGATCACATCAGAAGGTGAATTAATCCAGACTGTGAGTCTTTTCTGGAGCCAGACTAACATCACTGTCATCTCTCTCTTTGATCAAAATCTTTAGAGATCCATAAGTTAGCATTAACTTGAAGTTACTGTGTGTTAAGAGCTGACAAGTGAGCATTGTGTAAAACGTGTCATGTGATGCATCATGGGTAATGTATCTCAATAGGCCTAGTGAAAATATGCTAAAGCCCTAGTTGACAAACATAAACTGTGTTAGGCTAAAAGAATGCAATGGCGCCAACTTCTGGTTTGAATGTTGCAGAAATGCACCTGGGGCTTTCAGAGCTTTACCACATGATCATCATGGCCCAAAATGACATTAACAAAGTTCTGAAAGGAAGAACACCTATAGAGAAAAGTGGAAAGGAAACTTTTTTGATTAACTAATAGCAGTACACTGACTAAACCAAAATCGTTTGCTAATGCAGGGACTGAAGGGTTGTGTATGAAACCAAAAATAGCCAAGCAGTCTGATAACACAGAGGTCCCCAAAACATGGGTTACAGACGCAAGAGACAACATGCTTCACCAAAAAGGGATTGACATTACAATGAACCAACACAGGCTGAACTGAGGACAGGGATTAAATACACAAGGACTAATCAAACTCAGGTGTGGCACGAGACACAGGTGAAACACATGAGGGGCAATCAGAGGAGGGAAACACAGGACAACAGGAAAACTCAACAAGGGGGAGAAACACAAGGGGCAAGAAAATATACACAAGAAACACAAGTGCACAAACCATAAACCCAAATCCAAAACACAAGGGAAACAACCAAACATCCTAAACTAAGATCTAGAAAAACAAACCAAAAAACAGAAATCAATACACTTGTATCTGTCCATTTCTCATTTTCCTCCATGAAAGCAGTGGTCCCCAACCTTTTTTGGCTGGGACCACATTTTGACATCACAAATTTCTGGGTAACCCCACGGACTTTTCTTTTTTTTTTTTTTTTGTAAAATTATGAATTTCTTTTTGAATAATTTGTGTACTGTGATGTAAACACAGAGTAGCCAGAATTTGTGCACAAAAGTGGCAGTTTAATTTTTCCTGACCAGGATATAGACTTGATTTATTTGAACTTTCAAATCCAAAAAACTGTATATACCCCCATGGAACAATCAAAGGCACATAGAGCAGTAAACAATGTAAACAACTGTACACAAAGATAATAAACAAAAAGCCCAAAGTTCAGTATTGCAATGTGAATTGCTGCCTAAAATGCTAAAATAGTGAATCTAGAAAATTCAATAAGAAAACAAATTGCTTGGATACTAAAATAATAGAAATAATAAAATAATAAGTGATGCTATGCTAAAATGCTTAATAACACAATACTGAAATACTCAATAATAAACTGCTCAAAGATCAAAAATATATTATTTTAGAACAATGATAAGTACTAGAGAAAAAAAATTGTATACGTTTTTTTTTCCCAAGCAATTGCCAGACCCCCGTTTGGATTCCAGGCGACCCCAAATGGGGTCACGACCCCTAGGTTGAGAACCGCTGCTTTAACCATAGCTTTAAAGAAGCCATTGATTTGCATTTTGCTGAAGACTGAAGCATCACAAAAAAAAAATTCTGTCTTAATTAACCAAATTCAAAATGTGTCCAATGTGTGGTTAGGGAACTTTTTCAGGAAAATCTCTCTTTCTTCAGTCATCTTCTTCATGTTCTGAGCAGCAAGTCATGCCAGTCATTTGATAATTAGCCAGGCTTTATTTGTGTCCAAAGCCTCAAGATATCAGTGTTTCATTTCACTTTATGTGGCTGGGAAACAGATTTGACTCGAGAAAAAAGAGTGAAATCAAATCCTTGAACTTAAATCTGATTGTTTTTTTTTACACCACCTTCAAATTGCACATTTACTGTTTGTTTGACTACATCTTGTCTTCGATTGTTCAGACGTATATCTCAAACAGAAGTGCGTACTTGTGCAAGTGAGAGCAGAGGTGAAGACAGCTGAGACAGACAAACTCACACTGATGAATATTTAAAGAGAGCTGATTGAAAAGCAGCTCAAACACTTTGAGCGAGAACTCACTGATGGTGTCCCTCACCCTGACGGACGGAGGAGTGCGCGGTGACGCTGTGCACAGACACTTTATGATAAAGGTAACATTAATCCAGATTAATTCCAGCGTCATTGGTTACTCACTTCCACACATGCAGGACTCCACTGTTTATCAAGGGCAAAAAGGATTAGCTGCTGTTTGCATAATAAACAGGCCAAACAAACAAAGAGAAAGAGGAAAAGCAGAGGTAAATAAACCTTGAAGTGAGTCCTTGTCTGCTTCTGTCCATTCTTATGTACACAGTTTATTAATCAATATTTGTCGGCCATAATTACAGCTGTTTGGCTTGTTGGGAGGTAATGGAGATTAATTAGTGACCTGCGACAAACGCTGCATGTATGAAGGGATAATGAGCCGCGCTTTGTGCTTTCCTACATAACTGAGATGCCAAGTCATCCAAGAAAGTGGGAAATTAACTCGCTGCTTATTAAATGTGTTTTCTTTTTTTTCTTTCTTTCTTTTTTCATCTGAGTTTGTTGTTTCTCTGTCTTTACATTAAGAGTCTCAGGAGGAGCAAAGCAATAAGGCGCCAGGTCTGTGGTGTCCGAGCCCGTCTCTGTGGGACTTACCTCACTTAAGGTGACCTTCCGCAGATTAAAAACACCATTTAATGTCTCGCCATCAGGCTCCGTATTTGGCTCAGGACGTTAAAGAGGCTGTCACAGATTAAATTCCAGGAGATGGATGGAAACACTCTGTCTGAAACGCTTTTACTGCTTCATTTGATTTTATCTCTCTGCTTTATTTCTTAACATATTCAGGGTCTTCTTGTTGTATTTCTGTCTCCTCTGAGTTAATCTGCTCCATACACGAGACACTGACTCCTCCTCTCTCCTGTCACTCACACTGGATTTTCTCTTTCCCTGGACTTTGAGATGTTAGAAACTGAGAGTAAAACGTTGAAGAGTGTGACTTGACTTTGCTATGACGACACAGTCTCTCTCCAGATTGATCAGATCACTGCACTATAACTGGTACATGTGGGTTGGAATCAGCATCATCACAAACAGCTTAACCCCTGTTTTAGCCCATGCTCTATCACTCTCCCATTTAGCTTTTGTTCTCTTCTCTTCTCTTTTAGCCAGCTCTGGTGTCAGCTATCACGCAAAATAAACTCAAGGAATCATTTTCAGCAGAGAAAACACAGATTTCTTCCTCACTGCTAAACTTTACTGACCAGCTTTACTTTCAGCCTTTTCACCATAGATGGATTCATGCGCTCCAAGGCAAATCCAACCCAACCATGTTAGCATTTAGAAATAACACCTTTGGGTGCTGATAATATCATTTAAAATCACATATTATGAAGAGGAAAATGCACAAAAACGACACTGCTGAACACTTGTAAAGTTGCCATAGATACTTTAAATTATGGTTTTGCATCATTTCTCTTTGTATCATATCATTTTGAATCAATAAACTACATCCTACAATTTTGCTGTTGTATTTTGTGGTGTTTTATTTTACTGTAGTGTGTTATCTCTTTATCTTTAAGCAAATTCATGTGTGGAACTACATTTTTATGTGCTTTTGTGCTACAATAAGAAAAAACGTTACACTATTGTATTCATCATATGACTGTTTTACTTTCTTATCATTTTTTAAATATATTTTTTTGCAAAAAGAATACACTGTTGTCCTGTCAAAACACACTATCTCATTTTCTATCATATTGCAACATGATATATTATGTCATATGACACTGTATCACAATGTAGTTATATTTATATACACAATTATATTACTTTCTGACATTTTATCTTTTTCACTTAATTCAATCATAAAATTTTGTATTTGGTCGACTTGTGTCATATTTTGTGTCATAGATTTGTTTTAACTGCATTACATCATATTGTAATATTACATGACATCATATTGTTATGTCATCCTATCATATTATACGGAAGC
Source organism: Thalassoma bifasciatum (assembly GCA_008086565.1). Taxonomy (NCBI): domain Eukaryota; kingdom Metazoa; phylum Chordata; class Actinopteri; order Labriformes; family Labridae; genus Thalassoma; species Thalassoma bifasciatum. Next base: position 9,783 of record RPOG01007145.1, read on the forward strand.
CCCAAAGGGTCATGGTTATGATGATCCTCTGTTTTCTCAAGACAAAAACATCTTTGCATTTATTTTCTTGAGACTTCAACTTATTAATCTAGTTATTTTCAGAAATAAAAAAAATAAAAACACAAAACAAACAGTTCACTTATCTGAAATGACATAACTCGTGGTTAATTCCTCACACCAATTACCAAACTTTCTGTACCAAAACCAAATTAAGAAGTTATGAGACTTAAGACTTTAACTTATTTATCTAGATATCTTCAGAAAACAAAATAAAAAATAAAAAAAAAATAAAAAAAACCCCAAAACAAATAAACAACCCCCCCCCCACACACACACAAAACAAACAGTTCACTTATCTGAAATAACGCTCATAACTCGTGGTAAAGTTAAGTTGTGATACATATGAGGTCTTAGTTATCCCAAATAGTAAAGGGAAATAAAAAATGCAGACCAGACAAAAACTTGGGTCACATACATAATTGAATTGAATTGTGTCGTATGCTTTTGTTGTGTTTCTCTTGTCCTATGGGATGTGACGGTCCTGTCCTTGTATCATGTTGCCCTTGAGAATAACGAGGAGAAAGTTTCACACATTGACTTCATGAGACAAGAACATGAGAAAAAGAAACGATTTAAAACCACCTGCTCAGTGTGCAACTTACAAAACATTTATGCCAACTTTTGAGTCCTCGACCTTTCTTAGGAAAACAAACAGCGACTGATTAATGTTTCCTGTTTACAAAGCAGACAGCATTAAGACAAACAAAGTTACTAATCCCCGCTTGGGACAGGTGGAAATGTGTTTGGACCTTTACGTCTCCAGGACCCTGAGGTGTACAGAGAAGATAATGGTCATCAAAGACAAACACTCTCAGACTCTCTGTGCTCCATCAGGACTGAAAACCTCACCACACAGGAACTGTTTTTACCCACCTACAGAAAGACCCCCGCCAACCACCTCCTCCACCAAAACTGTCATCCAGTCGCTTAATTTTTCATTCTGTGAACCTTTTCACACTCAGCAGCCAAAACCAGACACATTAAAGCTCCAACAGTAAAAGACAAAATTTCTAATATATATATAAAAAGGGAAAAAGTATAAAACACCTATTTCTGTCAGTTAAAAATATAAAAATAAAAAGCTCAATTTGATGATTTTTTTGCTCCTGTATCAAGAAAAACAATTAAGATAACATCAAAATAGTGACATGAAAAGTCATAACAAAGACTTTTCCTCTAGATTGTTGCTTTTTTCCCTGAAAATTTGCCTTTAATCACAAAATTTCAACTCTTACTCACAAAATTATTAATTTTTATCTGAAATTTTAACTCTTTTACTCCTAATTTTGACTTATATCTCAAATTTTTTTTTTTTCATCTTGGAATTTTTTCTTTATCTCAAACTTTGAACTTTTAGATCAATATATCAACTTTTCATGTCAAAGTTTCATCATTCTATCTCATTATAAGAGTTTTTTTCATAAATATCATCTTTTGAATCATAATTTTGACTTTTTATATCAAAATTCAAACTTTTTTATCTTCAATTGAATAAGTATTCTTAAAATTTTGACTTTAATATCACACTGTTGACTTTGTGTCTCAAAATTTCAACATTTTGACTTTTACTTTAAAATTTTGACTTTTTAACATGTACTTTGGACGTTTTGTATAAACATTATGACCTTTTATATCATAATTCTGACTTTGAACTCATCATTTTCTCATTATTTTGACTTAAATTTCAAATTTTTTACTTTTTGTCTCAGAATATTTTCTTTATCATGTCAAACTTAGAACTTTGAGATCAATATTTCAACTTTTCATCTCACAATTTCAACATTTTATCTCATCATTGGCCTTTTATCATGAAATTCCATCGTTTTGAATCATAGTTTTAACTTTTATCTCATAAAATTGAGTTTTTATATCAGAATTTAAACTTTTCATCTTCAATTTGACTTTTTGTCACAACATTTTGACTTCACTGTCACACACTGACTTATTACCTCAAAGTTTCAACATTTTGACTTTTAATCCAAAGTTTTGACTTTTTAACTTGCATTTTTTGACTTTTTGTATAAACATTTTGACCTTTTACATCATAATTCTAACTTTTCAACTCAGTATTTTACCATTATTTTGACTGTCACCACAAAATTTTTGCCTTTTATCTAAAAGAATATTTTTTTCTCACATTTTGACTGCATACAGGGCAAAATAATCTCAACAAAGTCAAGTTTTAATTTTAATTTTTGTAACAGGCTGAAATGTGCTCTAAAGAGCTACAAGTGAATACAAATGTATGTAGTTTTTATTTTATGGTTGGTTTGTATCTCAAGAGATAATTACAAACCTGACTTTAATCAGACTTAATCCTTTAAGTTCACTAAAACTCTGTGGTCAAGGATAGATTTTCAAATATAAATGTTTCTTTTTGCTCATTTTTCTGTGATGTTTCTTTTCTATTATTTCATTTTAGTGCTGCTGTTGCTTCGTGCTCTTTATTCATTGTCTTTATTGCAGCTGATCTGTACAAAACAAATGAAAATAAATTCAAAGGGTTGGGTTTTTGTTTAGAGGAGCTCTCTCAGCCACCCAGAATCCTCTCGGTTTAGAAAACACATTTGTGGTGTGTGTCTTTGTGTGTGTTTTCAAAGCATCCCTCTGCTTTTTTTTCCTGGAGAAGACCAAAAATATCTTAAAACCAAGTTGTGACAACATTTCCTCCGCCGTGCATTCCCCAAAAACCTCACCCACCTCCGCGCGCTCATTGGTCCTCATACATCATGACGCGTCCTTCTCCGCGTCAGGATTGGATGATGCCTGCGCCTGTCAGCTTGACTGACATCCCCGCAGCCACAGTCTCCTCCCAGCGGCAGCAGACGCTATTTGAGTGGGGGACCAGCGGATTGTTGTACATAGAGCCGGTTTAGTGTCGTCAATGGGAAGCACGCGAGAAGGTGGCAAAGCGAGTTACGGTCTACAGTGAAATCCGCGGCTGCTACCATGCTCTCCAGGTCTCTCTCGTGTCTGTGGATTACATTTTTCCTTCATTTATGCTGTTATGTAGACAGCGGGGAAGCACAGAATGCGAAGGAAGGTAAGTTCTTAAAGTTTGGACTGCTCCATCCCGTCGCATTTGGAAGACATCCTTCTGAATTTACGGAGAGGTGTCCAAACCCAGCGCGAACCCCCTGCGTTCCTTTTCCCCTGCTTTTCTCTTTGAATTCTCCAAAGCTGGATGTTTGGTATCCTCAGCGCGGTCACACGAGGCCGGTGTGCGGGGGGATGACAGCGCTGCTCCCGGGCAGTTTGCGAGCGACCCGTCGGGGGGTTTTTACGCACGGCGGTTGCACGCAACGGCACACGGATTAGACGCATGAGCTGGTGTTTTTATTCAACTCCACGAGCCTGTGCAACATTAACGCAACTAACAAGCCTGATAAAGAATTCAAAAAATCAGCCAACACAAACTAGGTAATGTCAGCGGATCGATCGTCCCAGCGAGCAGACAGTCTCGCCTTAATGGAAGTCAGATATCCGTGAATGTAGACGCAGTTTCGGAGCTTGTTTCCTCCTGTAAGTGGCCTCTATCACTCCTGTCTGCTCTTGTTTCTCTGAATAAAATCCAGCAGATTGATGCGGATCCGTAATCTGCTTTAAGACGCTCAAGTTGGCAGGAATCGAATGTGTAAAACACCCAAATTGGAGGGGATTAAAAAGTCGAATTGGATGAGAAATTGCACTTTTAATTCATGAGATACCGGGTTCGTAAATTAAGATTTATGTCATGCGTAAAAAGCCATCAGATTGATTTTTTCAGCACCTAAACTACAGGGTGATACGGGAGCGCGGTCCGGATGTCAGAGCTGATGTGAAATAAATCCTCGGTGTTGATATCTGCGGGATTTCGCAGACCTCCACTCCATATCTGTGGGATATAACCTCAGCATATTTTATATTTTACAGCAGCGCGTCCTGGCTGCCTCTCTCTCTCTCTCTCCCTCTCTCTCTCTGATGGAGCTGTCTGCTGATATAAAATAGGCCTACACAATGAAACAACTTCATTTTTATGAAAGCCGTCGCGGTGCCGCTTTGCGCTCTTTCCCTCCCCATCTTGCACGTTGTATGTTCTTTTACAACACAAAAGAAGCAGCTTTCACAAATCCTTATTTCTTTGATTAAATCTGCAAAACAAGCTCCTCCAGTCCTGACATGAATTCCCTGCAAATATTCCCCGTAGTTGAAAGCGCATGTATGTAGCTTTTACTGTACTGTACGTGTGCGCAGGGATGGAAACAGCAGCAGCAGCAGCAGACGCCGCGTTGACCTTAACGCAGCACGTCCAAAATGAACCAGTCAGTGCAGCCATGTGTGGAATAAAACACATTTTATTGTGTGATGTCTCTAAATCTCATGCGTAATGATTCCCTGCGTGTATCCGCTCTTTGTGCGCACTGTCAGTGTCTTCATTTGAAACTTCCTCTGCAGGCACGAGGACCTGTCTGCTGCAGTGTGTGTGTGTGTGTGTGTGTATTCTTATTGAATGTTTTTTTTTTTTTTTTTGCTTTAGCTGCTGCTGCTAGAAATTAGGTCACGGGTGTATGCGCTATAGATATCAATGTGTGGCCTATCAGAAATACCTTACTGCGTTCACCCGCTGAGATTTAACCACCTGCCTCTCGGTTTCCTGTCACTAGTGATTCTGATGGACTCAAAGGCACAGCAGACAGAACTGGAGTGGATCTCCTATCCTCCCAATGGGGTAAGTCTGCACAATCTGCCCTGAACGCACACGTAATCCACTTTTTTTCTTAGAAAAAAATCAGACATAAAACACTTACAAGGACACCAGCTTTTATATCCTGCTCACAACAGGAGTAAAAGATTGCTTTTCTGTTTCTAAACTCCCCGAGCTTTTGACATTCAGAGCACAAAGGCCTTAAGCAAACCTCCTCCAACTTGCTGCTCTGATTAGAAAGCAGGGAAAGTTTCTGAATAAATAATGTGAGCAGGAAGAGATAACCTGAGCACGATCTGTCTTTAAAGATTTGTGATAAATAAAAGCTTATCTTCCCTCATTCGGCAGCCATATTTCATAAGCTTTTATGGAATTCACAGCAGAGTAATCACCTCGGCTTTTATAACTAATCATTACATNCCTGGCCTTCCAGGACGTCGGGGCGTGTATCGCTCTGGTCTCCGTCAAAGTCTATTACAAGAAGTGCTGGTCTATCATCGAGAACCTGGCCACGTTCCCAGACACCGTGACGGGTTCGGAGTTCTCCTCGCTGGTGGAGGTCGAGGGCATGTGCGTGAGCGACGCGGAGGAGGAGGCCGACAACTCCCCCAAGATGCACTGCAGCGCCGAAGGGGAGTGGCTGGTGCCTATTGGGAAATGTATATGCAAAGCTGGATTCCATCAGAAAGGAGACGCCTGTGAACGTGAGTCGATTTTTTTTTTTTTTTTTCTTCTCCTGTCACATTTTCATCCCCGGAGTCCTGTTGATTCAGAAATCAGTCAGGAACATCTCTTAAACCCAACAAAAGGTGAGCCAGAGTAGAAGCGAGGCAGCAAAATGGGGAGCATTCATGATTTGATTATGCGGAGGAGGTAAATGACAGTTTAGGCATCAGTTGCTGGATAGTTCTGTTGGCAAATGGGATTAAAGCTACTGATCTGACAGCAGTAAAGATGGATAAAGTATTGAGGCCAAACATCCCCAGAGTAATAATTGGATTCAGCGTTAATTGATTACAAGGCTCTTAATTTATAGGCATGATTGTGTTGACACTGGGATTAAATAATAACTCCAGTTTAGCTCTTCAGCTCGATTTCTCCTCTCGGTCCTACTGGCGGCGAGCCAACACAATCAGCAGCAGAATACAGGGTTTTAGAGGAAGTCCAGCCACTCTCCCCGTGTGTGTGCGTGTGTGTGTGTGTGTGTGTATCTCCCCCCTGGCTGAGTGACCCTGACGGGGGGGAAGAGGGAAAAACAAATAGCTGCCGTGCCGTGGCATTTAGGCCTCAGGATATTTATGAAGGAGCCCTAACAGGAAGGGCAAACACACCCACCCACCCACCCACCCACTCCTCCATGGCTGTGGTGCCTGATGGAGCCGCCACGCTTCACAATAAACCTGCTTTCTGTCACTGTGACGATCAGAGGATTATTTTCAGTGGCCTCCTGACTTGAAAGATAAAAATCAGTATGGATTAAAAGGGTTTGACTTAGGTCACAGAACTTAAGTGGCCTGCCCCGTCAGCCGGACTCTTTTCTTTTTTTTTTTGGGTAACCTCGATGTAAGCAGCTTAGGAGGAGCAGCAGCCAGTAATAACAGAAAGGAATGTATCTGAGAACAAATGAGCGTCTCCTGCAGACGAGCTTTTCGTGCCACGTCGTCATCCTCATCCTCATCCTCATCCACCGGGGACCCCCACTGAGGGAGGTGTGTTAATGAAATATATTAGGCCGTGTAATTTAGAGCAGCTCACTTGTGCTACATTTCTACGGTTAGCAGGCGATCGCAGATTCAACCCCGCGGAGCTCCTTTGTTATTGTTCTTGTTGTTTTAATATGCAGAGATGTAGGATCCAGTCGTGCCCTTCAGTGGAAGGAAATCTAACAATTTATTTCCACTGGGAGAGCGACGCCGCACAATAACCAACAGCTCTCCTCTCTTATTATGTGTGCCACTGTTGCATCTCTATTAATTAATCTGTTAAGGTGTCAGCCAACAGCAGACGCAGGCAGCAGCTCGGTGAAGTCACCCTCAGGTTGTTTAAAGCCAGGGAAGATGCTTCCTTAACGTGTGTGTGTGTGTGTGTGTGTGGATCAAACTCCAGGCCTGACACGGCACCTTTATGAGCTTTATCTCCACCGAGGCATGAGAAGCCTTTGTATTAAGGGGTACTTAATCTAAATAAAATGAGAATCACGGTGCACCATCAGCACTTCTTCCTGCAGCTCCACTGACATTAAATTGTCCATTCAGTAGTTTCCCCTCAGCACAATCTAAAAGCTATTCAAAGTATTTCTATCAGCCCAACAGCTGAGCAATGAGTCCAAGCGGCTGTGACTCGTATAAATGTGAAGCTCTGGCGTTCAGACCTCTGAGTATCCCCGTCGTGGTGTGAAAGTTCGTCTCTGTAACGGTGCCTGCCGGTGATGCTGCGACTGCGAGAAAGAAGAGCCCTTTTTATTCTTCAGACAAACGACTGGGAGAGTTCTCATCCCAAATCGTCAAACACACACGTTTTCCCCGGGTGGCTGGAGTGAGGCTTCAGGGGAGTGAGAGTGCAGCGTCCCTCTCTTACAGTCTTCTTCTCTGGTTTTCAGAGAGAAAACCTGCGCGAGTAGCTTTTAGGAATTACACGGTGGTTTGAGATAAATGAAACAATGTTGGTGGATAAATCTTGTGGGTGAAAGTCATTTTTGTGTCGGTGATCACACAAAATCTCACCCCGAGGCGCTCTGAGCCTCTGATGCTATATTCAGTCCTACATCTGTAGTGAGCAACTAAATTAATTCAAACTGGACTGAAAAGTTGTCATTACTTAGTTCATGTAGTTTTAACTTCCAAAATCTTCCAATTTAAGTTCCTTGAGAAAACTTTATACTAATTTTATTGTATCATACATTTTTATCATGAGCCTACTTGGCAACAAACTCACTTCTGACTCATATTTAATTTGATATCTAACTCTAAAAAAGTCTTTTGCGTAAATGCATTAGAGCATTTTTTTCACTGTTGTTGAAGATTTTATCGAACTCACCATGAATAAAGTACAATGTCAATTTAGAAAAGTAAATCTCTCATTATTTCCTTTTTTGGAAGTAGCGACTTTTGCAAAAAGTCAAAGCTTTTCTTTTTGTATGCGCTAAAAATAAAGTCCATCATATATTCTTTTTTTTACTTTTGCCATAAAATACCAATGTAGAATATTCTGACCCCTGAAAAATGTTCTAGTTTTGCACAGCTGGCAGCTCTGTCAGCGCTTTTTGCAGCGTTAGTCAAAAGCATCTGAACGAAATGTTACAAAGTTTTTAGATCTTGATCAGAAAAGTGGCTGCACAAAGCCGACGTATCCACCTCTGAGCGGCGTATATGTAACTCTAACTCATCCACAAAGTGTCAAAGTGCAGAATGGAAACACGCGGTCTCACCCGTTGCCCGTGGTCTTATAGGGAAATTTCAGTTCCAGCAGATCAGTGACAGATACAGTGATCCCTCTTATTTGCTCGCACTTTTAAAGCTGATAAATGCAGAAGGAAGCTTAACAAAATGCTGACCATCTGTGTTTGTGCTGGATTACTAATGAGGTCTCATTAAAAACACATCATACAGGGTCAGACTTAAGAACGCCCATTTCCGTCAGCTAAAAAATACAAATGAAAACTTGGCTTTTAGTTTTAAGCTGTTCCAATCACTTCATTAAACTTTATTGAAAACACTTTATTTTCTATTGTCTGTACTGTTCTAGAAGTTGGTTACAGTTTATGCAGGTGGTGACACATTCTAGCCATGCAACATAGGGACTAATAGCCTTAAAATAAGACAGAAATATTCTTAAATGGACTGCATAGAATGCGAGAGGGGATGGAAATAACAGAGAAAAAAAGAAAACAAGGTTAAAAATGTATAATAAAAAGGAAACACGTTGAACAGATGGGATGGATGAAACAGGACACAATTTTTACAACGCAGCATTTTTGTCCTTAACCCCCCCCCCCCCCCCGCCCTTGTAAACTTTTCTCATTTATCTGAAAAGTCTTTGTTTATTGTCCAGTATCCTTCAATGATTAAGTAAGAAACCCTTAAATCTGTATGCTCTCAAGTAATGAAGAACTTGGCTTTGTTGAGACTTCTTTTTGGCTAATATTAGGTCAAAATATCGTGATGAAAAGTCATAATTATGAGAAAAAAGTCATAATTTTAAGAGAATGCAAACATTTTTAGAGTTAGTCAAAACTTTCGGATAATACAGTCAAAATTTTTGGATACAAAGTCAAAATTTTGAATAAAAAAGTCAAAATTTTGATAATTAAAGTCTTTTTTTTAATTATACAGTCAATTGAGGAAAAAAGTTTTAAAAAATGGAGTAAAAAAGTCAAATTATAATACATTAAGTTGAAATATTGACCTTTTTTTACCCACATATGTGATGTTATATGGTCAGAAAAGAAAAAAAGTAAGAAAGCCAGTTTCTCATTTGTCGCTTTTGATACTGAAAAAGGTCTCACTGGATTTTAAGTTTCGTTGCAGAGACGTGTCATACTTTGGATGTGTAGTTTCTTGTGGGACGGTCTGAGACATGACTCCAAACTCTCTCTGAATTTATATCAGCTCATTATTATTATTTTTATGTTTGTGCAGAAAAAATTTATAAGTTCATGATCCGATTGTTTGATCTTTGTTCCCTTTCAATGCGTTTCAAAATGTGATGTAGGTTTTGGAAATGATTACAAAGGAACAGAAAAGCAAAAAAAAGGGTGTTGTGGTCTGCGTTAGAAATGACCACATTTCTAATTTCTCCCTTTTGATTCTTTGCATGTGACACTTTTCAAGACGTAGTGTCTCATAGTTAAAGGCGGAAAAGTGACTCTGTAATGTGAAGATATTTCTGACGCTACTTGAAAACATCCTGATTCCTTTAAGAAAAAGTTTGACATGTCTTTTTTAGAACTACTGCAACTGAAAAAGATCATTTTCATGTCGCTTTAGGAAGATTATTTTCCATAAGTTTGATCTCCTGGTGTTTTCCTCTGAGACTCCACCACGACCTGAATCCTGACATCAGAAAAGTTTGCGGAGGTTTCAGACGCTGCTCAGACGGGCGCTCGCTCTCCTGCTCTTTAACACACTTCTTTTACTGGCCTATTTTCGTGTGAGCGGCGTGCTACGATTACAACATGG